>PITA01009701.1:58879-76189 GCA_004023965.1 Spilogale gracilis | reverse complement strand
ACTGAACATTTTAACATGTGTCTGTTAGCCGTTTGTATATCTTCTACGGAGAAGTGCCTCTTCATGTCTCTTGCCCATTTTTTGATGTGTTCATCTTCTTTTTGGGTGTTGAGTTTGAGTAGTTCTTTATAGATCTTGGATACCAGCCCTTTGTCTGTAGTGTCATTTGCAAATATCTTCTCCCATTCTGTGGGTTGCCGCTTTGTTTTGTTGATTGTTTCCTTTGCTGTACAGAAGATTTTTATTTTGATGAAGTCCCAGAAGTTCATTTTCGCTTTTGTCTCCTTTGCCTTTGGAGACGTGTCTTGAAAGAAGTTGCTGTGGCCGATGTCAAAGAGGTTACTGCCTATGTTCTCTTCCAGGATTTTGATGGATTCCTGCCTCAGGTTGAGGTCTTTCATCCATTTCAAGTTTGCCTTTGTGTGTGGTGTAAGTGAATGAACACCATTCATATTTTTTAAATGTAGCTCTGCTAGTTCTTCCTACAAAATACAAAAGCCTCTTCGTATGGCTTTCCATGAGTTCAAATATATCATTTCCAATTTTCTCCTTGGGGAACTCCCCTTGAAGCCTTCTGCTTTCCTATTCCAAATGGTTCTCTTTTTTTCTCTAGACCTATTACAAAGTTTCTATCTTGGGACTTCCCATCACTGTCAAGTGGAACTCCCCGCATGAGAATGTTCTGTCTCTTAAATTCGAAGTTTTTTTTCTTTCTTCTTTGTTTTCCTATTTTGGTAGAGCACATACCCAATAGCTTCCTGGGAAAGGTGTGCAAAGGAAAAATATTGAAGATCGTTCTTGCCTTAAAAAGTTTCCTTATTAAATATAAGTTCTTAAGTCAGAGTTTACTATTCTCCTTCTGTACAGTGTATTTCTCTATATTTTTTATCTTTCAGTGTTTGTTGAATATAAGTCTGTTGAATATGTACATAATCTACTGCATTGTCCTTCTTTCCTCTGTTATGTAGGATCTACTCTTTATCCTTGTTGGTCTCAGGTCTGAGAGATTTTCTTGTGTTATTTCTTTGATATTTCCCCATGTTTTCTCTATTCTCCTTTTCTGTAACACTATTAAATGAGTGTTGGAGCTCCCAGATTAACACTCTGATGGTCTCACCTTTTCTCTGCTGCAGTCCTGTTGTACATTTTTTGACAATATCTTCTAATCTTATTATCTTAAATTTCAGTTACTAAAATTATCATTACCAAGCGTTCTTCTGTTCTCAAGAGGTCTTTTTCTTTCTTCTCCATGAATTATCAGTTTTAGAGGCAATTAATTTTGTTGCCCAGATTCTTTTTCTTTTCATGCTTATTTCTTCGTGTGCTTTAATCTCACTTTTTCATACAGAAGGCTTGCCACGCATATTTGGAGGTCCTCTGCTATCTACCAAATTTTCATAGGAAGGCACTAGCTACTTGAACACCCACTGCCCATGGGCCAAGCAATGGACTAGTGCATTATACAGTAGAGTGATCTGGTAATGTGAGTACTTCTATTGGAGAGGACAGAGGTATCTCTAGGGAATATGAGTCTAGCCATACATTTAGGGACCAAGTGCTAGAACAACTCAGACTTCTGGATATATGCTTAATTACTCTTTAATCAGACTAGTTTCTCACTCATGTTGCCTGCTGTGTCTGGTGTCCCTAGTTTCTCTGGGAGAGAAGAAAAAGGCAGTTAATTAACATCAAGAAGTAGGGTGAAGGTCTTGGTATTTAGTATTTCCTTATACCAATTTCCTTTATACAGATTGGTATTTCCAACTGTTGAGTATTTCTGAATTTCTGAAAACTGAACTGTCCACTCTCCATCAAGATCCTCTCTTGCAAGCATTTAATCTCCTGGCTTTCTCTCCTGAGTTTCACTCTCAACAGAGTCCACTCTCCTCTCTGCTCCATTGTCCAATATATGTTGACAGCTCTCCTCTGCTACTGCCTCTTCTCCTTTCTCATCCTGGAAGGTCTATATTCATTTAATGACTTTACTTTCATTTTATTCAGTTATCAGCAGTAACCAGAGGAGACAAATGCATGTGTTCTTGTATCATATTCAATCCAAACCACAGCCTTGTATATTTTAATGACCAGATTGTTAAAGAAATGGACTATAACTGTGTTCACACATGGGAAATCAATAAGGTAAAAATGGAGAAATATCCATTCCAATACATAGATCAGGGAATCCCAAAGCAAGATATAAACCATTACATAATATAATTTAGGCAATTTGTTAGAACTAGTGGTCCAAATTTCTGCAGCTTTGAATTCAGAACATCTGGGTGATAACCAAAGATTGGTATATTTAACAAATTCCTGAGTTATTTTTGTGTTCAGCCACTGATTTAGGCCATCTTGTCATTTAAAATAAGAGAAAATTCCCTGCTGAATTTAGGCAAGCCATTTACAGAGTAAGAATGTGTCTCATTGCACTTAAAGATTATTTTCACTAAGTTTTAGAGTAAAAAAAGTTTTGGACAAAAAGATAAATTAACATTTATCAAGCATCTAAGTCTTCTGCTAAGTATCTTTTTATAGAGCACTAGAGTGATATAAATAGGTTTCCCATTCTACAGATGACTAAGTAATTACGAGAAATATTAGGTCATTCACCTAAAGTAATATGAAAAATTAATAATAAAGTTTGATTTAAATTCCAAAGTTAGGGTCATTCTTAACATACCTCTGTTCAATCAATAAGATGCTTTTTCATGCTTTTAATTATCAATTATAATCAACTGATTGCATGCTGCATTTAATCAGTGAACTAATCATTATTAGAGATCAGAAGAGAAATGCAATGTATTTCCCTCATCCTTACTAAGCTTGGGAACCGAACTGAGAAACAAAGAAAATATCCATGAAATAATCTGAGTTTCTGTATGATTAACATTCCCCAAATTGGATCCCAAGGATGGTAAAATGTACACTGAATGGAGAAAAAGGAATAGGTTTCCATGATCAAGAAACTATGGGTAACTGAAGTTAAACAACTGTAAAGAGGTGTGCCTTTGTTGACTACAAGCATCTAAGAATCTTTCATGTAAATGATTTTCACGAATTTCCAAGTAGAAGATCGGAGCACTACCTACACATATTTGGCCTATTAACCCTATTCAAATCTAGGATAAAATCCCATGGAAAATCATTTGGAAAATGCTAATAGAGCATGGCAATGTGCTGACTGCTCAGTCGAGAGTTAATCAGGACAAAGAAGCTCAAGATGTCTCTGAGATGAGTAAGTACCTAATCTAGTCTTTGAATAACCTGGACAGCCTAAAGGTTATCTAATGCCACAGAGGTGGTAGCTTCCTACTACCCTAATGAGAGCTAATGCTAATACCAATTGAAAGCAGATTCAAAAATCCTGATTGGTGTTGGGAGTGGGAGCTGGTTTGGGTATGACAACTAACATATGACTATGGAACAGTGAAGATGACAGTCTGCCAGGCCATCCCTAACTGTGATATCCTGAGGTTGAAAAGAAAATAGACACTAAGTCTTGGAAGACAAAAAGATAAAGCTCTTCTCTTACCAGGCAGTCACTCACATGATCTTCTATATATATATAAAGTGTAACTGAATTGTGTTTATTCATATTATAGCTTAATAACAGGTAAACAATAGGGTCAATAAATGTTATGATTGGTAATGATACTATATTTTTATTTTTGTTTTTTAAAAACCCAAAATGAGTGGGGGGAGGGGCAGAGGAAGAGAATCTTCAAGCAGACATCCCTGCTGAGTGCAGAGCCTGATGCAAAGTTGATCTCACAACCCATGAGATCATGACCTAAGCCAAAACCAAGAGTCTGACGCTTAACCAAGTGAGCCACTCAGGTGCTATGATACTATATTTTTAAAATAAATGACATAGTCTCATTGTGTTGTAATTTCTTACCCAATCTTTGCCCAAACTAGAGCTATATATGCCAGTCTTTATCATTCTTGACATGCCATAAATGAGGAAAGATATGCATGTCAGGATTCTTTAGGTTACACATTACAGTAACCAACTTAAATTAGCTTGATAGAGTTTGATATGATAGAAATTATATGAACATTTTTGGAATGATAGAAACTACCATTTCCAAAGTTATAAAATTGGAATATCTCCAGTCCAAGAATTGTCCTTTCATGAGAATTTGCTTACATTAGCAAGAAGATATTTTGGATTAAACTGTGCTCATCCTTTGCATCAGGTGGAAATCTGAGGTGAGCTTTAATAAGATAAATTATATTTGAGGGGTAAAGAAGAGCAACCAGGGGAAAATGAAGACAGAAAAGCTTAAATTACACTTGGATCTCAGTAGGTAGCTCAGTTTCAGAGAAGGATGGGGTTGCTGAGCAAAATAAGTGTAGGAAGTTACTAGAGTCATATTATGGAGGTCCCTGAATTAAGGGTGACAAGACTGTGCTTAGTTTCATAGTCACTGAAGGATTTCCAAGGAGGAAATTGCTATTTAGAAAGAGCAATATGGCAGCAGTGCTTACAAAGGATTACTGTGAAAAAAGCCTTGTCTATTTAACTAGAGAGTAGACCATGGGAAAAATAATTAAAGTCTAAGTGAGGGACATAGAAGTAGGAAAGAGAAAAAAGAAATGATGTTTTCAAAAGACCCTGAGAGGATGGCCAAGGATGAAGAGAACACAGTAGTAGGTGTGAGGTCAGAGAACGATCTCAGTTATGCCTTCACCACAACTCATATACTGGTCAGCTAAACTAGGCACTCAGCAGTTTCCTTATTCCCAACCATCTTTTATCTTACTTGTAATGGCTCCAGATCTCCAATCCTGACACCACAGGAAGCACATGACCCAGGTCTGGCCAATCCCAGGACTATATCTACTTGGCACAGTGCTTTTGTTACCCAAGCAGTCAGTCATCACCCTTTCTGGAGACTTACACACTGTGCTAGAAGAATTTCTCTCCATGTGGAAAAGTTCCTTCTGCAGTAGGAAGAGTCACAGAGGCAGGAGAGAGTCTGAAATGAATTGAGTTCTTAATTCCAGTCCTTAAGGCATTCATGCATATAGCTCTTCCCAATTTTAGAGTTGCCTCAAAATCATTCTTAGCTACATAACCAAAAAATTTCCTTATGAAGCCTTGAGTTCAACTGTCAATTGAACCAAGAGTTTCATTAATGCATAAGTTCTCTGATGTCAGTTTCCTCATTTATGATATGGCACCATTGACAACAAGTGTCCTACATATCCTACAAAGCAAGGCATGAAATAGAAATCATACTCTAAACTACTAAATACTGTAAAAATTAAAGTTCTCACTCTTCACAGATGTTATTTTACCACAATTATTTCAATATATTTTAAATGCATAGTCACTTTGCTTTAAGACATTTATGTATTTGATCCAAAACAATAAGAATCATAATGATAATAATTTATAATACTAGCTTTTATTTGCATAGTGTTTTACGGGCCAGTCAGCTTAAAAAAAAAAATGATACATCTGTGGTACAAACTAAAAACATCAGACTAAAGAGAACTCACTCTTACACAGCGTCTATCTAAACCATCCTCAGATGCAAGTTTTTCCAAAGGCAAAGGCATAACTTTACCTTTAATATACATCCTGACCACAGCAGATGAGTGAGGCTTTATGGCTTTAGTGATTGAAAGATTAATGCAATTGTTGTATCCAGAATAATGTTTTAGAAATTTAAAGTAATTTGTGACAATGGTCTGCTGTAATTTTTGCAACTTGTTCTTGGTATTGTTCTATTAGTAAGATTAGGTAGAATCGTTACTCAGCTACTTTAGATTCTATCAACTTTCTCTTTCCATTTAATTCCACCCTAAGCACCTTTAACTAAGAACAAGAGATGAAGCTATGGAAGATTGACTCTAAAAAGGAAATTAATTAATATCTAACATTGTGTGAAAGATTATATTTTGAAGTACAAGGAAATCATCTGTTACATTTATGTTGCCGTAAATTTAGAAAAGACAACTTTTCCCATTTGGTGTGTTCACAAAAAAAGGCAGTGGGGAAAAATAAATTAAATAAATAACTTTTACTGTTAGTTGCTGGATTTACTTTGAGATTAAAAAGGTTTTGGTCAAACAGGTACCACTAAATAATAGAAGTATAGTCCAAATCCATTAAAAGCATATTTTTTCAATCAAGCATTAAACCTCTTCTCTCTTTTGTTAATTTCATATACTTATACAGGCAAAGAAATTATAAAATATTATTTGAATTGCTAATATAGGCCAACTAATTGTGCTAAAAAGAACAAATCCAGCCTGATGGCAATT
Organism: Spilogale gracilis; assembly: GCA_004023965.1. Taxonomy (NCBI): domain Eukaryota; kingdom Metazoa; phylum Chordata; class Mammalia; order Carnivora; family Mephitidae; genus Spilogale; species Spilogale gracilis. The sequence goes on along the minus strand of PITA01009701.1, from coordinate 69,913 downwards.
ATCCATGTGAAAAATTAGTTTTCTTAGGAGGCGGCATTGTGCAATTTGGCTTCTAACTGGTGTATGGCACCAATTAAGGTCGAACAATGCAGCTAGCAAAAGGAAAAAAATATATTGAAAAAAAACGAGTAAAATGCCAGGCTTCCGTACTACAAATAATCACAGTGTTTGTCTCTTGCCCCTTCATTTTTTTTTTTTTTGTCTTGCTGCTTAGGACCTGTATGTTCTTCTGGTCCTATTTTATCCAGTAGCCTTTGTTGGGTTTCCAACTTTGGTCAATTCACAACTGATAGGCACTCACCCCCTCCTTTGTTGTGTGCCATGCTCTGTGTTAGGCATTTGGGCAGCCACAGCTGCAATCCACATTCATTCTCGCTGTGATGTTTCAGGGTCTCAGTTTTCATGTCTGTTTTGCAATAAGCTTTCTCTCACACTCTAAAATTGTCCAGCCTCAGTATTTCCATAGCAATTTGTAGTTATTTCTGTTTTGTGATTATGATGATGATAATGACTAAATTTTTAAAGGGTTTATTATGTGCCTGGTATTTATTTAAACAACTCCATATGCTTTAACTCATTTAATTCTTACAAACCTGTGAGGTAATTATGCCTAATATCATACCCTTATTTTACAGAAGAGAAACTGCATATAGAATGATTACATAACTTTCCCAAGGTCACACAGCTAATAAAGGAGAGTTACGCTTCAAACATAGACTGTCTCCAGTGTGCATTGTCTTTTTTAACACTTCTCTCTTAGCTAACCTCTACCTAACTGGCTCAAAGGATAAACTGAAACAAACAACAGCAAAGAACACACACACATAAAAAAGAATATGAAAATAAAAATGCCAAATTCATAATAATATAATTTAACATGAATGCTGAAAACATGTTTTAAAGTTAGATAAGAGTGAGACAACTAGAAATGACATAGAATCCCCATTAATAGACTCATATTCAAAAAATAAAAGATCGCACATGTTCATTTTAACATATTAAAGTGCTTTGTGTATATATGCATTTTATATATATGCATATGTGTATATATATGTATAATTTGTATTAATCCACTGTCTAATCAAAATTTACTTAAATGACTAAGCATCCATCTTAATCATGTTGGTTGTTGGCTATCAATGTTTCTACATTTCTCAAATTTGCTTACTTGTATCTGTCTTCCATGAAAATCTAAGCTGCTCATTTAATACTGTTGTTAGCAAGGTTATTACACATGTGCAATGCTGACAAAATAGTCTTTGGATGGATGGGTGTACAGGTGGACGAGGTAGGAACGGTATAATGGAAAATGAAAAATCTGGTGAAGTTAGAGCATAGAATGTGTAGAGAGTTAAAGATGGTACGAAAAGCTTAGGCCAAACTGCACAGTTTGTTGTGTTGGAAAGTTTGAAGATTATTGTCAAAGTAATTGGGAGCCACTCAATAATCTGGGGAGAGGAATAACATGATCACACATGGATATTAAAAAGAAACCAGATGAGGAAGGCATAAGAGACAGTGGTTTTGAGGGTACAGCAGCCAGAGGACTATACTTGGCCCACCTCCAAGCACAGGAAGCTGAAACAATAAGGACCCAGATTCCTCTGAAATCCTTCCTAGCATTTGTCCTGAATCCAGAGTTTCCACAGGCTGCTCAAGGAGTTTGACTAAGCAGGAATACCAAGCTAGTCTGTTCTAGAAACAGGAACTACTCCTCAGGTGGCTGACTGCCTCAGACTCCCTGATGGCCTTGTTGAACTAATTTCAATTCTGTGCTGACTAGGACAATCTCTAGGCTCTCTCTTTCACTCTGGATCCATCAAATCTGCATCAGGGTCTGATGATTCTCCCAGCCTTATCTGGCTCCCTCCCCATTTCCTTTCATAGGCATCTCTTCTAATAAACTTGCACATTCTATCTCACCTTGGGATCCACTAGGAGGACCAGTGGTGTGCTGGACCCAACTCATACAAGCTCATCAGAACCAGTAAGTAAATTTTCAGGAATTCTGCAAGCCAGTTTTTCAAACACTCCATTATAAAAAATTAAATTATACAAATTTACCATTAAATAAGCTATTAAAAATGAAAGTAATAAATACTCAACATCCATTTTCTAAATATTTTACTCTACTTTTCTCTTAGGCTCTTGAAGTTACCTTTTTCTAATAATGCAGATTCTATACAATGATGTTTGTTAAAGACCACAGTGGGACAAGGAAATTATTAGCAAAAGAAAAGGAAGGACAGCTTCAGGCAAGGACACCTTCCTTTATGGGACAGGGCAGAGGATTTTATCACACAGATTACCTCACAATTACTGATCAGAAAATTCTGTACTGGTTTAAAACTCTACTCCTAGGAGAGGCTAAAACTGCAATGAAGCTAGGTATTAAGTCTTGGTGGGGCTTAACATAAATTACTCCATTTTGGTCCTCTTGTTGCTTTTTAACAATTTTCTTCTTTTGATCAAAATCTCAGCCTAACTAAAAGATGTGATCAAAATCTAAGGCATTAGCCCCATTCTCAGTTCCCATTCGGTAGTTTTCCCAGCTTTTGCTGATCTTGTTTTTTGCTAGATCTTTGTGGTATTCATGGTCATAAATCCAGACAATGTTTCAGTCAGTCATTCTCTTCATTACTTTTCTGACATTTAGGTCTTGGGAAAATTATTTGCTTGGTAGTTAGTGTTGCTGTGAAAATGCATTTAAAGCTTTTGAGAGGGGTGCCTGGGTGGCTTAGTTGGCTAAGCATCTGCCTTCAGCTCAGGTCATGAACTCAGGGTCCTGGGATCCAGCCCTGCATTGGGCTCCTTGTTTGGCAGGGAGTCTACTTCTCTCTCTCCCTCTGTTCCTCTTCCCTGATCATATTCTCTCTCTCTCTTTCTCTGTCTCTCTCATACAAATAAAATATATTAAAAAAAAAAAAAACTTTTGAGAGAATGCAATGCACTAGGAAGATTATTATGATAACTATAACCAGGATGATTCCTAATGTTTGGAGCCTTCCCAACACCCAAACTAAACAAAGAAAGACCTCAATGAAGAAGTCATCCTTTTAAGCCAAGTGATTTTATGTAACAGAGTTTCAGCTAGTGTTAATCCAGGTTTAAGAGGTGGTGTTGATCACAGCACAGATTTCTCAAGGCTCAGCTGTAAGATAGAACCCTGTTACCAAAACAACTTCAGCCAGAGAATCGAAGGATCTCTCCTGGGCAGTCCCTGTCTCAGCAGTGGAATCTGCAATGTCTCTAAGGATTGAGGAGAGGCTTCTGATCACATTCTCATTTGTATATACTCCTAATCCAGGGGTCAGTCAGGTTTTTAGTGCAAATGGGACAAGAATCTCCTAGACTGAAATAAAAAGCCACCCTAAATGTCTTAAAAAGATGGGTGCCGCTGGTGATATCTCAGCAAGTAGAACTAAGTCTGATCTGGGTAATTGTGGAAACTTGGGGGTGCCAATATGCTAAAATTCTTGCAGGTAGGGCACCTCAGTGGCTCAGTTGTTAAGAGTCTACCTTCGGCTCAGGTCATGATCCCAGCATCCTGGGATCAAGCCCCGCATCGGGCTCCCTGCGCAGCGGGAAGCCTGTTTCTCCCTCTCCCACTTCCCCTGTTTGTGTTCCCTCTCTCACTGTCTCTCTCTCTGTCAAATAATACATAAAATCTTTAAAAAATAAATAAATAAATAAATAATAAGATAAAATAAAATTCCTGGGGTAAATGTGTCTAACTGGATGGTATTTCTAAGAGGGGTTGATTGCCGTTTGTAGGGACATGGAGAACAGAAGAGAAATTGGTCAGAGGGTAATAGGGCATTTCCCTCCTGACAAATCCAGTCACCTGAAAGATTATCCCACCTTTGGCAGTGGCCTGGGAGATACAACTGAGGGCATTACCTTTTCAATGCTAGAGTGAACAAAAGGAGAAAGTGTTTCATGTTTAAAGCATGAAACCTTGATCTGAAATCTTGGGTGGGTGGAAGCAGTTCACCTTGATGTCTGCTATTCTCTTCCTCATCAATTTGATTCAGAGGTCTGTAGCATCAGTAAAGGAGCAGTTATGAGGTGGATCCTTCTTTAGCAGTAACATGTGCATCCCAGCTTCAATGCCTTCTAATTTTGCAGCAGCATCAGTGGTCAGGACCAACTAGTAATGTCCCTTCCAACAGGGCTCCAGAGCTGTCTTACTCCAATGATGCTTTCAGAAGACCTATTCACTAGAACTCTAGACTGTGACCAACAGGATCCAGGAAAGCTCATCTAAACATGAGCATAAGACACTCAAGACTTACAGGAGCTCACCCACCATATCAGCATGAGACAACAAGGGATCAGCAGATGGTTGTATACCAATAGATCTCATGAGGAGTGAATTTACATTCCCAAAGATGCTTCAAGTAGTCAGCAAGACCAAAGACAATAACTTGGGTCAAGAGAGTCCAGTGGTTTTGAAAAATTCCAAAATTTTAAGTTTGAGGATCCCCTCCCAGGGTTGAGTTCTCTCAACCCTGCTTGATGATTGAGGGTGATAAAGACAATGATAATCTTAAGAAATCTGCAAGGTTTTCATTATGGCACATCTGATTTTCCCTGCGAAGTGGGGGCCTTGATCACTGGAAACCACAGAAGGTATGCCCCAAGTGGGAAGCATGTGCTCTAACAGTTTCTTTACCACTGTGAGGGCATCTGCTTTGCAGCAGGGGAAGGCTTCAATCCACCCAGAAAACACCCATAAGATAACAAAAGCATGATAACCCATACTAAGTAGCAATTAAATAAAGTCCAGCAAGTGTTCAAAGCGTCCGGATAGAGGAGGTCTAGAGTTCTCCAGGGACAAAAACATTTTTTCCAGGATTAGGGAACTGGCAGGTCAGACATGGCTGGCAGACTATTTTCACAATTTTATAGACATCTCCCCACCAACATCTATTCATAATTTGAGTCATTTAAACGTACTATGGTGAATGAAGGAATGCAAAATACTGAAAAAAGGGGTTTGGGAGCTGTGAAGAGCTAAACAGTTATCTTGGGTTTCCCATAGCACCAACTATTTGTTTAAATTACAACCATTGTTTACCCATCTTAATCTCTCTGATTCAGGAGCAGACTGTTGCTGTGTTACTAGAACATCAGGATGGCAACAACCTGGCAATGAGAGGACATTTTTTGCAGAAGCAAAGTAGACTTCATCCACATTGCCACAGTCTTTTTTAAAAATAAATATTTATTTATGTTCAGTGTTCCAAGACTCATTATTTATGCTCCACACTCAGTACTCCATGTAATATGGGCCCTCAGTATCCACCACCAGGCTCACCCCTCCCCCACCCCCTTCCCTCCAAGACTCTCAGTTGGTTTCTGAGTCCAAAGTCTCTTATGTTTCATTTCTTTCCCCAAATTACTCTACTTCTCATTTCCTTTCCTTCTCCTACTGTCCTCTATATTACTCCTTATGCACCACAAGTGAAGCCATGTGATACTTGACTTTCTCTATTTGCACATTGCCACCATCTTTATAGATTCTGTTGCTGCTGCCTTTGCATGAAAGCCAGAGGAGTCATCTCCCTAACACTCAGGTTCAGTTCTTTTAGTGCAAGTCTCAATTTTGATAACAATTGCACAAAGTAAGAGAACAGCAGTAAGATCATTCACATGTTGCCCAGTTTTGATTGTGGTCCAAGAGCACATAAGAAACCTTTTTGTTTTCCTAACATGTCAAAATCAGAGACAATCCCAAAGGCATACTAGTTATCAGTATAAATATTAAGTTTGCCCTTCAGATAACTGGCATCCTAGGGTAAAGACATGGAGATCTACTTGGGTGGATTTAACTTGCGGGAGGGTTCCCCTTTTGAGTAGGCCATATTGGGTAACAATAGCATAACCAATTTGAAAATTCCTTTTTTTTCATTTTTACAGTATGACTCGTAAACAAAAATTATATCAGAATTAAAGGGGGATTTCATAAATCATGATGCAGGATAATAAAACAAAACATTATTCCTGTCAGTCATGGGGCTCACCTTTATCAGTTAGAGGTAATATAGCAGGATGAAGGACATTGCAACATGTATGATGTAGGTTAAATGATGAGAGCAGAAGGATCACACAGGAAGTTTTCTTACTCACCAAGAAATGTTGAGTCACTTCAGAATTAGAAAGGCTTTGGACAGCATGGGAAGTTTGCAAATAAATGTCATTTCCTAGGGTTAAATCTATTGAAGGTTCCACTAATTTGGGCAGCTGTGGCTCCAGCCTCTAAGATACCTAGGAAAGACATAAGCAACTGAATCAGGTTGTATGCTCCAACAGGCAACAGGCCTGTGTATTACCATGCTCTTTCTTTCTTGCATGAGCATTCCCAGGGCCTGATCATCCCTTTCATGCACAAAGTGAAAGATTCTGAATCTTAGATGACTTTATAGTAGACACTTCTTGCAGAGCTTGCTCTAGTCTTTGAGAAGCCTACTCATGTTTGTCTTCCCAAGGAAAGGGTTCAAGCCAAAATTCTAGTAAGTTCATATCAAGGGAAAGCTATTAGAGAAAAATCAGGAAGCCATAGTCTGCAATAACCAGTCAAGCCTATAAATCTACAAAGCTGTGGCTTAGTTATGGGTTTAGGAAATTCCTAGATTAGCTTAATTCTTTTTAGAGACAGCTGAATTCCTTCAGTGCTTAGATGGTGCCCTAGGAAATGTCCCTAGAGATTTTGTGTCCCTTTTCAGCTAACCCTAATAGCAAGTACAAGGCAAGAGGTCATCTACATATTATAAAAGGGTTATTTTCCCAGGGAACTGGAGGGTGTGCTTAAATCTCAGGAAAGTACTTGAAAGAAACAAGAAGGGGCCTCAGTGAACTCTTAAGGCATGACTCTCCCGGTATGCTGTCAACTGTTACAAGTAAGGACAAACAGATACTGGTTATTGGGGTCTACAAGGATGCTGAAAAATGTTTAACAAGGGTCTGTAACAGTGAAACATTTTGAGTCAGGGGGAACTGTGACAGTAAGGTGTTCTAGTTTAGAATGACTGGAAAACAGGGAATAATCAGTTTATTAATAGCTCTCAAATCCTGGATGAATCATCATGCCCTCTTACATTTCTGGACTAGCAAGATCTATGTGTTCTGGAGACTAACACAACGAATTAGCGCCTGGGCTATTAGATATTCTGGTAGCCAGGAAGCTTTACATGGCCTCAGCCTTAAGGGATATTGAGCTAATTTACAGAGAGGTTTAGTTTAGTTATATCTATCTGAATATTTATAGGTTCTATACTTTTTATTCTTTCAGTGTCAGTATTAGAGATAGCCTATAGATTTTGAGGCACCCTGATTAAATTAGGGGACTTTTGCTGGAATCCTTTCTCTTCTATGTCACAATAAGTCTCTAGGGAACATAAAAGATTAGGTTCAGGTAGGTCAAGAAACTTGAAGGGGAGCTCTCCGTTGGAAGCAAAATATATTAGCCCTTTGAATTTAGAAGGGAGATATCCACCTAATAGATTGACTAGGACTATATCACATAGCAAAAAAAAAAGAGGTTTCCAGTAAAAGATCCCAAAGCTATCTGTACTAGATGAGATAGAAATTCTTGCTGAACATTATTAGATACCCCCACTGTGGAAACCTTCTTTTTATTCTGAGAGATTTGTTATCCGATGATGGTGGGGTTTAAAGTAGAAAGTGTAGCTCCAGAATCAACTAAAATTTGGGAGGGTTTCCCATTAATTTTAACTTCAGTACCCCGCAGCTATTTAAGGGAATTACTGGTAATAGTTTACCAGAAAACCCCTTGGAGTTCCATCACTTGTGGGTGAGGTCTATAGAGCACCCTCCCTTGGAGGCACATATGAGAAACTTGAAGAAGAATTTACATGGGACCTCTGAGGATAATCTCTTTTCCAGCGTTCCAGTTGATTATACCTGAGACACTGATCTTTAGCACTTTAATGGTGGACCCCTAGGAGGGTGAATGAGGCCAACCCAGGTGTTGCTTTAGGTCTCTGGTCTTGATGCTGTTATAACTGTAAAGCTAACAGCTTGGTGGATTTTTTTTTTCATTCTTGCTCCAGCAAGATCTTGCTACAGAGTTCTTTCAAAATGCTCAGCTATGGTCATGGATTCAGTCCTATTTTCTACCTTTTTATCAATCCACCAATCTCGGGAGATAATCCATGTACAAAAAGGGCAGGCTGGGTGACTTATTTATTGTATGCAACCTCAAACACCATAGAGAAGGGGCTTCCAACTGGGCTTTAGAGTCTGCTACAGATTCTTTTGTTGTTGTTGTTTACTTAAGTTTGTAAAATAGACCAATCAGTGCATGCAGGGAAGACTGTAGGAATGCCTTTTATAAACCCAGCTGCTATTTTGTGAGCTTTTGCAGGTTCCTGAGGTACTAAAGACTAAAGATCTCAAATATCATTCTTAGGGTTTTGCCATCTTGCTTCCTCCACCTCTTAGAGGGATTCATCAGGTCCTACCAACATGTGTACCAGCTGATGAAGATCTGGCAGACCAGGGTCATAACCTCCAGTAATAACTCTAAATTCTTTAAAAAACAAAAACAGGGACGCCTGGGTGGCTCAGTTGGTTAAGCGACTGTCTTCGGCTCAGGTCATGATCCCGGAGACCCGGGATCAAGTCCCACATCGGGCTCCCTGCTCAGCGGGAAGCCTGCTTCTCCCTCTCTCACTCCCCCAGCTTGTGTTCCCTCTCTCTCTGTTTCTTGCTGTCAAATAAATAAAATCTTAAAAAAAAAAAAAAGACAAAAGAAAAACAACAACAAAAAAAAAATTGGGTTTGCTTAGGTTAGGAAATTCTTTAAAACAGCCTTTAGTTTAGTTTTTGAACAAAGGGTGAAAGATAACCTGAGGAGGTTCATTTGCAACCTTGACTAGTTTTATTTTAAAAAGTAACTATCTTATAGTCTCTTCAGAGTGAAAAGGCTACTCAGAGAATTAGTTTAAATGTGAGTCCTCTGGTGAAAAGCGAAGGTGGGGGAGTAGGGTCATATCAGTCCCATCATCTTTTGTTTTTGGTACCTCTGTATCTTTAATTTTTCATTAGCCTTTTGTAAATGAGTCTTTTAATGAAGTTATTTTGGAATCATGATGACTTTTGGAAGCTTCTACATACCAATTAAAGTAAGCATCCCATTCTGTTTGTTCAATTTGGGATCCTTTACTCTCAAGTGCATTTCTTAACTGAGCGATCTTATCTAATTAGAATGTTCCCCCATAATGGCCACTGTAATTCTAGGCTATTTTTAGCAAAATTTTGCCATTATGCTACATGTCTGCAGTTTCCAGGACTATAAGTCTTAAACATAAAATGAGCAGGTGTGCTGGAAGGTAGCATGCTCTTCTCTGGATACAAAGAAGTCCAGTCCTTTTGGTTTTGAGAAGTCAAATTAATACCTAAGAGGTCCTATCACAGGAGTCTTCTTGAAGTGGTGAGTGCTCTCTAAGGACATTTAAATGCTCAACCTATGCCCACCATGTTTGTAGTTTTATGAACTCCTGAGATTCCCACTCGCAAACCAGCCCTCATTTAATTTTCACCTGAGGCTGCCCACTGGCCCCATCTGGCCAATATCAGATCCAATGCAACCCTGGACCCAATCCAGTTTTTAAGTTGGATGCAGTCAAATTCTTGCAGGTAACTACCAACAGTTCCCTATGTGGAATAAGCAGTTAGGGAAGGGATTGAACCAATAGACCACAAAAGAACGGGGACTCTGAACTGATTCCAAACAATTTAGGAATACAGCTGCCACCAGCAGTTTCCAACATGGAATCTGGGGATAGACCCAAGGGCTGGGGTTTACAATCAAATAGGGAACTGTGCAAAATCAGCTAGACTGGGAACTCAAGGTAAACAAGGTGGAGCCCAGAACTAAGAGGAACTTACCATGGCCCTCAGAAATGACAAGACAGACAACTCAAAGGGTTCATGAGTACTGTGCTACGTTTCTCATTAAGTCCAAAGCCATCAGAAGTGTTGTTTACATCCTGACACTGCCACCAAATATGTTCAAGAACAGAAACTCAACCAAATAAATTTAAAAATCTAATTGGTTTTATTCAGCAACTCCTGAATTGGGCAACATCCTATCTAATGAATAGAGGGTTCTGAGAAACTGATGCAAAATGGAAGGCTTTTTATAGGCAGAAACTGAGTGAGTAAGGAAGTTACTAGCAAAATAAAAGGACTGTTTCAGGCAAGATCCCTAACCCCTTAGGGATAAGGCGCCAGGTCTTATCATTCAGAGGACCTCACTAGGGCTGATCAGAATATTCCAGACTGACTGATTTAAAATTCTATTACTAGGATGGGGCGTCTGGGTGGCTCAGTCATTAAGCATCTGCCTTCGGCTCTGGTCATGATCTGAGGGTCCTAGAATTGAGCCCCCCTTCAAGCTCTCTGCTCAGCGGGAAGCGTATTTCTCTCTCTCACTCCCCCTACTTGTGTTCTCTCTCTCTGTCGAATAGATGAAATCTTTTTTTAAAAAAATTCTATTACTGGGATAAGCTGAAACTGCCATTATGTCAGGTTTTAAGTCCTGGTTGGGCTTAACGAAAGTGTCTCCGTTCTGGACCTGTTATTTCTTTTTAAGATGTTTTACTACACAGCTCTCTGTGGGAAGTGATACAATACTGGTAGCTTGAAATTGGCTATTAGTAGGGGTATTTCTGCCATGGAAATAAAAAATGCTGAAAATTAGTAATTGTTTGTTTTTACCATCTCTTTATTTCAGAAAGCCAGTTGTTAAACATTTGCAAGCACACCACTTATCTGCACTTATACAGAGGATGCACGTTTGACTTGAGGATTTTTTTTTTTTTTTTAAAGATTTTATTTATTTGACAGAGAGAAACACAGCCAGAGAGGGAACACAAGCAGGGGGAGTGAGAGAGGGAGAAGCAGGCTTCCCGCCGAGCAGGCAGCCCGATGTGGGACTCGATCCCGGGTCTCCAGGATCATGACCTGAGCCGAAGGCAGTGGCTTAACCAACTGAGCCACCCAGGC
>PITA01009701.1:36541-58779 GCA_004023965.1 Spilogale gracilis | reverse complement strand
TTGAGGATTTATAGAAAATATATTCAAAAAGGACATAGTTGTAATATCAGGCGAGGCTGTAAATTCTCTAAGGTAACAACATTTTTTCTTTACAAAGTGTGGTCACAGCCATAGAGTATTTGGGAGTTAACTTCAATCAAACATTTTTAAAAGGAAGAAAAAAGAAATACAGAATGCTAAGAATAAACTGACACTTACAAATCAATCTAATTCAATGTCGACACTGTACAAATGAAAACTAAGTGCTAGATTTACTCATGCTCACACAGTCAAATAATAGTGAAAACAGAGCTTAAGAAAAATAAAACAAAATGAGCAGTTACACTGTTGTGAGCATAGCATAATGTATAGAAATACTGAATCACTGTGACATGTCGTACCCCTGAAGCTAATGCAACATTGTGTGTCAACTACATACACACAGACACACACACATGTACACACACACACATTTTAAGGAAAAAAGATAAAGAAAATGATAGTTGAAACCAGTGTGGGACACGGAACCCTACCAGGGCTGCTGCAAACCCATAGTGCATCTTCCAACAAACTGGAAAAAGTTGTCCCTTCCCAAAGGCAGGCACATGTGGAATGGAGGGTCAGGGCAGGCTATGTTTCAGATTCCACTAGCCTGTGCAACTAAGCCCCATTATTCAAAAGATGAACCTATCATTAATCACGTTACAAAGACACTCTTAATCTGGGCTATACCTCCATGAGCTAGGGTGTAGTCTGAGTCTTTCATTGGGCACATTAGATCACAGCCAAACACCCAGGAAAACTGAGTAACAATTTAGAGAAATTATAAACTCAGAAAAAAATGTCAGAGTCAGATAAATCTGAATTTATGGAAATTGTGTGGGATATGTAAAATTTTGGAGTTGGACAGAAATGGATTTTAATTCCAGCTTGGCCATTGGTAGGCAGCCTCACTGAAACTTTTCTTTTTAAATCTGAAAAATAATAATACCATGTAAATTTTAAGACTCATCCTCATTACAAAGGTTTTTAAAAATGTAAAAAAATTTAAAAAAATGGCCAACTGGGATGATCAAATGTATCCTTATTTCAGAGATGTTCAGACTATAAAATTTGGGGTCTTAGATTCTATGACATATGGTAATACCCTCATCCCCCCATAGGTGATGACTCTTCTTTGTGAATATTAAATAAGATAACATAAGTCAAAGTTTTTGGCATAGCATAATGAGTGCTCAATAAATGGTGGAAGCATTTAAAGGAGAAGAAAAAGAAAATAAATATTTTGTAATCTACAGCAAAAGCAGTGATCTATATTTATTGTTTCAAAGCCACTACATTTTCCTAGTCTCCCTCATTTGCTCTGTTGTCTAAAATGATGTTGGAATAGAGCTTTGCAAAGGAAAAAAAATCAATATTGCTTGTGGACACATAATTTATTTCAGTCCGTCTTCATACATCTTAACTTAGACATCTTATGTGTCAAGTTAACGAATAAACCAAAACTATGTTGTCAGGGCTGTCTGTCCAAGGCCTCAGAACAAAAGTAATCCAAATGCTTCTAAATAAAAACTCTGGTTTTGGGATTAAAAAAAAAAATCATCCAAATTTGGATATGTGTGACAAATGCTTTGCACTTCATTTCCTTTAACAGGAAGCTGAGCTGAGTCACTGTCACAGTAATTCCCAGACTTTGGGTTGTAACACCTCTGTAATGTTCCATGAAATTTTCAAAATAAATTTCACTTCAGTTCCTCTCCATTTTTCAAATGTAGCACTTTTAGAGCAAATGTAATTGGTAAAATAAGTTTTATTATATTTGAATGGAGAATTTGCTCTAGAATGTGAATCATTTCTATGCTGAATAACCTTCCTGAATTTTAGAATTAAAGCTAATGAGACTACTTGATGGAATCCCTCTGATTTTATCTACTTGCTTCTGCCTGGACCTTATATTCTCCCCTAACTGAAAATGTAAAGAGTTCTCAAGGAAGGTGGTATTCCAAGTGTGGTCCTCAGACCAGTAAATTACCTGAGAATTTGTTAAAAATGCAAATCCTTGGCCCTCACCCCAAACCTACTAAATCAGAAATGATGCTGATACTCAGTAATGTGTGGTGTCAAACTCCTCCTGGTAATACCCAGGTATTGCACACCAAAGAGTATGAACCACTCAGATCTGATGGGATCTTTGAAATTAACTAGGAACTTGGATCCTTCCATGAATGTCCTCTTACACAGGAAACAGATATAAGGCAGCACAGGTGTTAATGTATGCAAATTACATACAGGAAAATAGTGAAATATGTTGTCACCACATGGTTCCAAATAACCAGGTGTTCTTAATTGGTACTGCAGACATCTGATGGTATGAACTTTCCATCTATCATAAATCATCCAAATGTAGAGTTCTACTTCCTGTTAACCTATTTGTTATAACAGATACCCACCACCATGTATACCCCATGAGCACCTTCATTTGGCCCGAAAGCATTTTTTGTAAAGATTTTATTTATTTATTTCTTTGACACAGAGAGAGAGAGAGAGAGAAAGAGGAATAGAAGCTAGGGGAGAGGGAGAAGCAGGTTCCCTGCCAAGCAGGGAGCCTGATGCTGGGCTCAATCGTAGAACTGTGGGTTTATGACCTGAGCCTAAGGCAGATGCTTAATAACTGAGCCACACAGGCATCCCAAGAGCATTTTTTTCTGTCTTTTTTTTTTATTGTTACTTAAATTTAAATTTTTTTCCCAATGTTCCAAGATTCATTCCCCATTCCCCACACCCAGTGCTCCATGAAATAGGTGCCTTCAGTACCCACCACCAGGCTCTCCCATCCCCCACCCCCTCCCTCCAAGTCCCTCAGTTTGTTTCTGTGTCCAAAGTCCCAAGAGCATTTTTTTTTAAGAGCTGTGTGATCAGTCCTATGTAAAATCCTGAAATTCTTTGGCACTGGGGAATTGCATGTAGCTATGAGTAGCTCTCATCTATTTCTTTCCACCAGTTGACCTTTCTTTAAACACCTAAAAACTTCCAATCCCTAATATTTTGGATTCCCACTGTATATTGGTAGTTTCCAAACTTTGTTCATCATTGAGCATCCACTAAATTATGTTCTCTTGTTCCCACAAATGACTCCAGATATTGCAGTATTTTGTCTGGTAAGAAATATTAAGCAATACTAACTTTGTTTTCTTAGATTTATTAAAGGCATAATTAAGAGGTCAATCAGAATTTTGATCCATACAAGTGCCCAAATGTTCCCCCAGCATCTTGTTTTATAATGATAGGGTTTTCTATATGTATGTGGGGGTATGTGTGTATGTGTCTGTATGGCTAGCCAGTTCATGTGTATGCTTACAGTTTCTAACAGAATTTGTACAATATTGGACATAACCTTTGTTCCCAGTGTGACTTGTATAATCTCAGAGGAAACAGATCACTCTCCTCTTAATTCTGCTGATAGTGTCTTATACATGTATACTCACTGGCTCCAACCTATTCAGGGAATTCTATTGCTCTGAGAATAGAATGGAAAATCCCTTATAGAGCTTAGAAGGACTCTTCCTCTTCATGCATCCCTCTCATCTACTCATATCTCTGTTTTTGTTCTTTAATCCCTGGTCATCTTGCAGTTGTCTGAACAGATTTTCTCTCTCCCACCCCAGAGTCTTTGCCTATATTCTTCCCTCTACCTGAAATCTTCTCATAACCCTTCTTTGCTTAATACTTATTCATTATTCAACTCTCAGTTCACATATCTCTTCCTGGAGACAATTCTCCAAAGTTTCCTTCCTTATCACTCACTTTCATCATGATGGTAGCTCTAAGGCCAGATAAGGTCCCCAAAGTATTAGCTCTTATTACTCCACGTTTTCCTTCGTACCATATATTTATATAAGTATTTGATGACTCCCTCTCCAGAATGTAAGCTTCATGGAGGCAGAAGCCACATTTAAATTATTCTCTTTAATATCCTCAGTACCTATGATATAAAATAATAAAAGCTCAATAAATACCAAATGCATAAATGCAAAAATTAATTAAATGAAAAAAATGTTTGGATTTTTTATTAAGCCTGAGGTAAAGAGTAATTCTTAAGTGGATCCCTATTGCCTGAAATAGACAATCTCTGATCCTCAAACTGATAGGAATTCAGAGTCCTATCTACCTATCTGAAACTCCACTGCTGCTGGCTTTTGTCACTTCACATGGAGTTTTTCTAAGGACATGAGAAAATGCTCATAAAAAATTTAAATATAAATGCATGAAATCTTTATATATATCTTTATAATAAATCTTCTTATAAATATATATAAATCTTTATATAAACATCTTTATATTCGAATGTGTGAAAATATAAATGCATGGCAGAATAGTTTCTGACCTCTTTACTACCTTGTCTCATCACTGTCAATCACAGATGGGAAGGGAGCCTTTAAAACAATAATGCATTCAAATTGTTAGAAAGGGAAATCAACAGTAAGAGCAACATTAATAATATCAGCCAAGTGCTTGCAATGGGCCAGGCACTATTCCATATGCTTTACATGCAATTACTGAAAGATAAACTTAGGAGATAAGTCTTATTTTTACCTGATGTCTTTACCATTTAGATGCCCTTCTCAAAAAAACTGGCAATTTTTTTACCCTCCTAGTTCCCTAGAGGGAACATTTCAGGAAGAGGTTACATGGACATAAGAAAAGAGTAAGGACAGAAAGATTAAGAATCTTAAGTATTCTTTTGAGAAAAGAAAGATGGAGAGGTAGAAAAGGAAGATAACTTGGGAGAGGACACCTGAGTACCCAATTAAAGGAATTCAATATCATTTGAAAAGCTTCCAGAAAAGAAGAAAAAGTAAGTGGTTTTGTACCATAGTTTGAAATTTAAGATAGTTATTTGTTAGGTCCTAGAGATCAGAATTTTTCTGGAAAAAGGCAATGCCAGCGTAAATTCCCAGACATGGTAGAACATAACAGCAAGGAGACACACACACACACACACACACACACACACACACACACACACGATTAAGGACTAGTAGAAAATGGGCTAACACATTCATAGTACTTTGCTATAGTGGTGAGTTTGTGAATGAATATCATTTTCCTTTTCATAGTATATTAATGATAAATAATTTTTATAAGTTAAACCAAAAGTTGCCAGAACACATATTTTGGTCCAACTGTTCTATATACCACCATTAGGTCTGTCACTATAAATAATTTGCTGTTGTAGTTGTTTGCCATGTTTGTCTTCATTCCTTAGGTCAAAGGACACCTGAGGATCTGAATAATCTATAGACACAGCCAGAATGTAAATAGTTTGCAAAGGGACTTGTGTTGACTCATTAAATTCATGCTTGGTTTAAAGCACAGTTTAGGTTACGCTTGAACAGGGGCAAAGGGAGAAAGAGAAAATTCAAATTCATATAAATAATTTAATATTATTTAAATTTCATTTAAATAATGCTGCACTTGAGGCGAAAACAAGGTTTTCTGAGCTAATTTTCTGGTTTCGTTCTATTCAACAAATTTACTGAATGGCAGAGTTGCTAAGGGCTGCAGGGTAGAACAGAGCTTAAACTTTAGTGGACTTAGAGAATGTATAATCTGTATGTTAGATACTTTCTGTTTAGCCTACCCTGAATTGACCTTTTTATCTAACACAATACAATGGTCTTTTGGAAACACAGCCCCCTTGTCCAATCTTACTCATTCCAGGTGCTTTAAGAAGGACAGAGCCTTCTTCAGCGATGAGCACATGACCTAAGCCTGGCTGATGAGAGAAACATACACATGCACAGAAAAACAATAACCATTTTAGGAGCACTATGTCACCCGAATCAGTCCATTAATAGGGATTCCCAAATGCATTAAAGAAGGCAACACTAACTGCTATTATAAATTAACTCAAAATATAGAATAATTTATATTAACTAAAGCTTATTTCTTGTACAAATAAAGCTTGAAATGGGTATTCCTCTTGTTGGGTGGTTCTTTCCAAAGTAGTGATTCAGGGACTCAAGCTCTATCCATATTTTGGCACCATCCCCCTTTAACACTTGATATCCAATGTTAGCATGTGAGCCTCAAGCTGGATTTAAGAGGGGAAAGAACATGGAGAATTGCATGTAGCTAATGCGGAAGTGACACGTATCAGCTCTGCTCCATTTCTATTGTCTAGAATACTACCTCATGGCTGAAAGAGGGAGGGGCTGGTAAATGTAGTCTTCCTCTGGGCCCAAGAAGAAGAGAAATTGGATTTGGGCAACATCTCTATGTTCTCTGACATAAAGACTTCTCTAGATTTATTAGAAAAAGAATGTATCTTTTTGGAGGAGTGGTCAAACTATAGACATAGAACTGCTGGTAACCACTACTACCACTTGTGCAGAAAAAAAACTTGATATGGCAGGCCTGAGAATTCTTATTCTTAGAAAGTCCTGTTTTCATGTTGGCCTTAGACATTTAGAATGCATCTGGGAACTTGGATTTCGCAGGGTTCACACTATCTTAATGGACCTGAGTGGCTCTTGGTGCCTCAAATGTTTGTAAAAACAATGTAGTTTATCCTCAACACCTGCTTTCCTCTGAGAGTCTGGAATCTATTTCACATTAGGCGGAGCATGACTACACAGTGCCTCCCACCTCCTCATAGAACCTGAGGCTCTAAGTCTCTAATGAGCAACATTTCACTTGTACTGTCACAACTTGCTGAGGGAATCAAGTGCATCCTATATGATTCCATTGGGATAGAACTCTTGGAACATGAGAGCTGTTTTCCTTGGGAATTTGTTCATGTGGATTTTCCCTGTGCTGATTTTGCTATGTATCTGTTTACTATAATAACTCATAGCCTTGACGACAACTAGATGCTGAGACTTGTAAATCCTCCTGGCAAATCAACCATCAAACTTGGGGGTAGTCTTTGGACCCTCAATATATCACCATGTGGAAGGAGTCTTCTCGGGATCAAAACTAATGCGGGGGGAGGGGGGGAATCAAGAGATGCATATGGAAACAGATTCCTGAAGCATTCTTCCATCACCCAGATCAAGCTATCACTGCAGTCAAACAATTTCTGAACTTTTAAGTTATCTGAGCCAATACATTTACTTTTGGGTTTACATCAGTTTGAGTTGACATCTCTTTTACTTGTAACCATAGGTAAGATTGATTTATATAGTTTGTTACCTTATATATCTCTTAGCACTTGAAAATATGATTAGTTGCTTTACTCGGTAGACACCCCTGAAGCAGAAACCTACAAAAAGCCTCAAAACATAAGTTTACTCTGGGAATGATGGATAGAGAGCTCCACAGCACTCATGGAAAAACAAAATTACTACAAAATAGGGAGAATAGAGTGGAAAGAATCTGAAATCAAATCATGGCAAAAGCAAGTAAGCAAGAGACAGGCCAAGAGTATTTGGTGGCAGAATGCCAGTGTCTATAATTTGTGCATAGACTCTCCATTTTGGGGAAACTAAATTCAGTAGACTATAAGGTCAGTCAAGACAGGGATTTTGGTCCATTTAATAACAGCTATAACCCATGTGCCTAAAACAGTGCCTGGCTTGTACTAAGCATCCAATAAGCATTTTTAATAAATGAAAAGACACAGAATTGCATAGAAAACATAATTGTATAGAAAACAGCTACTTTGAAATCAGGATATTATAGTTACCATGTTTTATTCATTCTTTAATCTCTTTGATGATAAGTAAGAAAGTCAATGTCTGAACTGCAAAATGGTACTATTAAAAAACTAGGTTATTTAAATGGTAAATAACTTTCATGTAAAAAAAGAAAAGGTCAGGAATGGAACTTAACATAATATGGGAATAGAAATTATACTCATTATGTCTACCGAACTCACTGTAATCACATGCAGATTTTTTTAACCAATAAAATAAATCATGAAAGTCATCATTTCAGGGGGTCCCAAATGTGTCTGCAAATCAGAACTCTCTGGGAACATTTAAAAATATAGACTCCTGAGTCCTACCTAGACCTAGTAAATCAATAGAGAGGTATGAGGCCAATGGATCTGTATCTTTAACTCTGCCCAGGTGATTCTGGTAATTGTCATTTTGGGGACCTCTGCATTTTATCTACAGTCTTAATTTCACAGATAAGAAAAGCAAAACCCAGAAGTAAAGCTGGTTTGTATAAGAAAGGATGGTTTTACCACCCTCAGCATCAGAACTCAAGAGTTCAGATCCATCTAGTGTTCTCCCCATACTACACTACCAAACTCTGGGTCAGTACCCCAAATACTCAGACTTGATTTTTGTGGGTTAGGATATTTGCTAGGAGTTACAAGACATGATTCACTATCCATGCAACCCATTCATTCTTCAGATTTCAAACATAGAGGGGAAGAAATACAGACGTGAAGAGCAAAACAAAGACCTATTGGATCCCCTCCCAAATTCAAGATCCTAAATTTCTTAGTTGTTAGTATTCACATTAAGGTCATACCCTCTGAATTTAAAACTCAAGCCATAAGAATAACATAGGAGTCTCAGGCCACCATATTCAACGCCAGATCCCCAACCCTTAGACAGATAGACAGACAGACAGACACACACACACACACACACACACACACACACACACTTAGAGTAAGGCCCAGGGACTTAAGTCAAACTGAAACATGATGACATTGTGTAGCCCCATTCTGATTTTAATATTCACAATGTAAAAACCCACTTCTCATTTATAGACATTCACTCCCTTTCCTTGTTGCCTCAGTCCTAGTGTTTTCATGGCAAATAAAACTACAGAAAATTCACACTGAGTGCCCCAAAGAATCTTGAAATGTTAAATTTGAGGACATGGAAGTCTGTGAACCAAAATGCTGGAACTGTCAAATCCACAGAAGTAGTTAAGAATCAATTTTGTCTTACCACCTGTACCCATGACTTTTGTCCACCACTGTGATTATAAAAGCAACATTTTTTTTCTCAATTCAGAAAGCCAACTGAAGGCTACATTGATCAGTGGTTTTTTTTATTTAGAAAATGTAAATGGAAAACTGCAGTCTTGGTGCTTAAACAAATGTAAAACAGATTAGTGAGGGCCTCTTTATCTAAAGACTGGCTGTTCTGTTTTCCTTGAATATTATTTATTGCATCTAGCAGAGGATAATCTTTGGAGAATTAAAATGCATCTGAGTTTTCTAAGAAATGCTATTTATTCTTATAGGAAAGGACTTGTTAGACTGATAAATTAAGCGCTACAAACAGCTCAATGTCAAAAAAAAAGAAGCAGAATTGTGACTTTGTAATTACCTTACTCTTACGAAATTAACATTTGACATGGAAAAAATGATAAGATTTACCATAGCTAATTCTACTGCAGATATATAATCGATAAAAAAATTCAACTGAGTAAATTTAGAGATCTAATTGGCTTTATTCAATGAGGGCAGCATCCCGTCAAGCAAATAGAAAGGAGCTGCAGAAAGCTGTACAAAGTGAAAGGCTTTTACAGGCAGGAGGGGGCAGGAAAGGTAGTTTCTAGCAGAATGGATTGTTTAAGATATGGTCAGCTTCTGGGGGACAAAAAGGGTATATCCAGATTACCTCACTGGTGTTAACCAGGTCAATTCCACATTGACTAGTTAAAGGTTACATTCCTGGGAGAGGCTGAAAATTATAATCAGATTGGATTGAAGTCCTGGTTTGCTGACATGGGGCTTAGTGTAAGTGACTGCATTGGGGGCCCGCTGTCTCTCTCTCTCTCTTTTTTTTTTTTTTTTTTTTTTTTTTTTTTTTTTTTTTTTTACTGGTTTCACCATGTCATTATCAATTAACTCATTGGAGGCTGTTCAGGTATTTCTTGTCACATTTTAACTGCTGCAATGTTTGATTATATCTTTTGTTCCTTGATTTACAGCCTAATTTACTTGGCACACAAACACATATACTCATGTATTTATCTACTTTAGTGAGAGCCTTGGAACTATTTGGGCATATTATATCATATCTTTGTAATTCAAAAAGCCCTTGGATAAATGAAGGGGCTTCACACCCCAGTTTTGTATTTATGAGCCAAATCCAAGAGACACCACACTAATCAGTCCAAAGCCATTCGTATTTGATGGACTTTTCAGTTCCTTTCAGATCCTAGTATCATTTCTGCTTCATCACTTACATTTGCAATATACAATCAGCTTATTATCATGTGTGCTGTATTCTAATATTCTGTTTCACACCTGCTACTTTATTATCCTAAATAAATTTTAATCCTTGAAGACAAGAACCATTTCTCTGTCTCCCTTCCAGACTTAGCCAAGGGTCAGGTATACCACATGCAGGAAATAAGAACATCTATTAACTGAGTTCAGTGATTACATATTGACTATTCAAACTTTAATTATTTGGGGGGAATTTACTAAGACCCAGACTTTATTCTTGATCATAGCTTCTCAAACTTCACATGAATCCCCTGGGTGTTTCTTAAAAATAAAATATTGGTAGAATCAGTCTGAGTATAGTTCCAACAAGGTCCCAGATGAGCCATGGTCAATTACCACACTTAGAAAAGGGAGAAGCTAGATCAGGAATTGGAAAACATCTCCTGTAAAGGGCAAGATTATAAATATTCTAGGTTTGTTGGACCATAGAATCTCTGTCACAACTAGTCAATTCTACCTTTGCCCTGAAAAAAAAAAAAAAAAAGCCGCAGATAATAAGTAAATGAATGGGCATGGCTGTGTTCCAACAAAATATTTACAAAAACAGGAGTCCAGAGAGGCGTGGCTGGTAGGCTATAATATTCCCACCCCTGACCTAGATAATGAGGTCACATAGGAAATGGGCCCTTCCCTTATGAAGTTCAAGTAGGGAATATCTATAGGTATTTAAAGTATGTTAAAGTTTCAGTAAAATGAAATACAGATATGGGGCACCTGGGTGGCTCAATTGGTTAAGTGACTGCCTTTGGCTCAGGTCATGATCCTGGAGACCCGGGATCGAGCCCCGCATCGGGCGCATCGGGCTTCCTGCTTCGGCAGGAAGCCTGCTTCTTCTCTCACTCCCTCTGCTTGTGTTTCCTCTCTCACTGTGTTTCTCTCTGTCAAATAAATAAATAAAATCTTTAAAAAAAAATGAAATACAGATAATCTAGGAGCCAAACATCTTAATTTTGTTAGGTGGTTAGTAATTAGCTGCTGGTTATCAATTCACCTGATGTAAGTTGGCTTAGATGGGTTTAGAGTTTGGGAATTGAGCCTTTTAAAATATACATATATTTAAAATTATAGTTCATATGACTGAAAGGGGACCTTTAGAATTTTAGGATAGGAAGCCTGACCAATATATACCCAGGCAATGAAACATCAGGGACACTTACAAAAACAGGGTCACACACATAAGTGTTGTGTCTTCTCCTTTACAGGTTATATTAGCTCTCAGAGAATCCTCTGGTGTGTTGTTCTAACTTGCAGAGGAAAGCCCACGAATACTTCCACATGAGCCCTGAGCATCGTTAGATGATGGATTCTTTATATCTTGGCCCCAAGATACAAAGCTAACAGTTCTGAAAATCACTAATACCAAAGCCCTCATTTCTACAGACAGAGACTATGTCATCAAAATGACTCTCCTGGTTGGTAACATATCTGAAGTGAGAATCCAGGTGTTTTGCTAACATCTGTGTTCTTCCCACTGCTCCAAATTTCAGTATTATTGGCATTGAAGGATATGATCCTGGAGGTCTCCTCAACTTCAAAATTTCTGAGGATACAACCAAGCCCCTCTGAGAACATAACTGAGAAGTGCTAGATACTAGAATGAGTCACCTAGAGTTCACCATCACATTAGTGCTGGGATAGCATGTACATCCACAGAGGCAGCCTAAAGTATGGCTGACTCATCTAGAATGGACAGAAGTGCCACAAATCACTATGGACCAGGATTTCTTACGCTTGGTGCTACTGACATTCTGCACAGGACAAGTCTTTGTTATGGAAGCTTTTTCTATGCATTGTAGGATGTTCAGTGGCATCTCTGACTGGTACCTACTAGATGCCCATCACAACCACCCTCCTACCCTTCTGTCAATCTCTAGACATAGTCAAATGTCTTTCGGGAGACAAAATTGTGTCTCCTATGTTGAGAATCACTGTTATAGACTATATAAATGGTATCAATGCAGATGAATTAAGGGAGACATTCACCTCACAAAGCTTTGACTCTCTCAGAGAGGGAGAGTAATGTCAGAATTTATTGGGAGTCAGAAGTCTGGTTTATGGTGGGGCTTTCAATGCAGAAACTCGATTAGGATTAGGTAAGAATCAAGATAGACTAGTTCAGTAATGATGGAAAAACAAGTATTTTTGAAGTGAGGATTTCAAAGATAATCTCAGAGTACAAGCTGTCTGTTGAAGAGTCATAGGTCTTTTGTGAGGTTCCTGTACTGAACAACTGAACATTTTCAGGGAAAGGGGAACTGTGGAAAGACAAAGCATACTAATGAAGACAGAGGGACAGCAAAGCGATCCAGTGTAGATGACAGGGTGTAGCTTTGTTTCCCCGGTGTCCAGGCTGAGTCTGTGCATGGTTAAGGTTCTCAACTGCCACCCTTTAAACAGTTTCTGATTTAGTGCTCTACCCTGGTCTTTATTTAGATTTAATTTTTACCACCATTGGTCCTAAAAAATACCAAATGTCCTGTGAGCAAGTGTGGCAAACATGTCGTCCTTGTGTATTAGAATGTCATAGTTTTATTGAGGTCTTACATATTGAAGGAGAGTCGTCAAACACTCTGAATGTCATACTTGCCCATTTCTAGTCTGGCAGGTGTAAAGCAACCTTATGAGTTACTCATGTTTCTTGAGTCCATGACCTTGTTGTAAGGATGTCAGCTTTGCATGGAGTCATTAATTCCTTAATTAAATTAATATTTGATTTTAATTTTAGCTGCACTCAAATGCAATGTCCCAAAGCTAGCCCTGCTACCCATGGAATCTATATACTCTGCCCTCCAGGAGTCTGATTCAGACACTAGACAAAAATAGTCTGAGAATACCACAGCTTTCCACCCTACTCAGGGTTATGCTAGTCCTTCAGTGATGCATGTGAAGAAGAGGTTAAGGTCCAGGCTGTGCAGAGAGCCTTGAGTTTAGAAACCAGGTTTAGCACAAACCTGATATATGACTTTAACTCCTTTACTTCTGCTATCTTATCCATAAAATGGGGATAATAATGCAAACACTTTAATAGGGTTTTTGTAAGTAAATAAATAAATTAGTGTTTGTAAAATATGTGTGGAAACACTAAACACATCTGTTGATGTTCAGCATCTATTTAATCGATTTCTACCATTAAGTCCCAGATTTTACTCTGGAAAATCACCCATTCCTCACTCCCAGTCTGTAAGTGTCAGGTAGATCCTAACTACTTCTTCCAAAGGTAAAGCATGCCAACTAGGTCTAAATTAATAATTTCATTCTATCATATTGTCTACTTGTTTTGGGGATCAACACAATGATCACAACTAGGTGAAAGAGCCCATTAACACTAATCCCTAGCTTTTTCCTTAATTGTGAGAAAGTGGCATTTGTCACTAGACTCAAATCAAAGATGTGAAGCTCAAATTTCCAGGGCCATCCCAATCCCCCACCTTCCTATCCCCAATAAAGCTTGAGATGGACCTCAGCACTTGTCACATCATTTGTGTTCTTGGTTCAGTGGTTTCTGACACCAATTCTATCCATGGATTTTTAGTTATATAAGCCCACAAATTCCTTGTTTCTTCTTCCTACTTGCAACTACAAAAGTCATGGCTGATGTGAAGGCCTGGCAAATAGTACTTATTAAGTGCTTGACTATTATTATCTATAGGATTCCTTTGTGTCTTTCAGGGCCTCCCCCTTCATCTGGAACAACCTCTATGCAAATATTCAGAAGAAAACATATTATCCCTGTGGGTCATGGTGGGAAAAGTTTATGTCATTGATGGTTTCTTAGCTACAGTCAGATATTTGTTGGCTTGGGAAAGGAGAAGGAAAGTAAAAATCACATACCCTTTCTCCACCAGTACATGTTTCAGAAGAAGAATTTGTCTTCCTGTCAGATGCAACATTGCCAAAGACGTTATCAGAAGACTCTACTTTCTGGAAACATCAAAAGTGTAAGACTCCTCCTTTTACAATTTCTTAAATGAAAAAAGTGCTTATTAATTGCATTGATGATTTGTGCCTTTTCAGTTTCTGAGTCTTCTTATAGAAACAAGAGAACGATGCAGTGAGCTTCCCATGTAACAAATGGACCGTTTTCCTTGATATTAAATCCCATACTGGAAAAACTCAGCATTCAAAAAGAAACAAATTTCACTTCACCAGTGGACTTATTTGTTAATTTTTGGCTCATCCTTTCTCCTGATTGTTTCACCTACGTTCTAGCAGGGTATATTGCAGTAGTTTGTTGTTGTTTGTTTTGGTTTTGGGAGAGGGGGTTAAGAATCATAGATATTGAGACATTCCAGCAAAACGTGTGTGTACATGGGGGTAGGGGGAAGATATTGGGAAAAGACTTAGTTTGTTAAACTGACCAGCAAAGAAGTCAAGTTACTCATTGTTTGGTTGCTGATGTGTTAATATAATTATGTGAGGCTGTCTTTCCAGATATTAAATATAGGCTGTGTCTCACTCCCTGTATTAAAAAACACAAGTTCTCTTAGGTGACACTTTCACCTGTGTCTTAGAAGATTCCACTTACAGTGAACCATAAACTAGCAATTTCTGAGTTTACACGTGGCTAAGGAAACCTTCGTACATAAAATGGTCATGTGAAATTTAGTAACGGGGGCTTATTAAAATGGAGCAGGGAAACCAGCAGGGGGAGCTCTCACACCCTACCACTCCTAGTCAATTGCAGAGCCTAGAGGAAAAGAGGAATTTGACCCTACACAGACTTGACCTTGTTCCTGGATACTACTCTGCTGCTCCTTCCAGAGGAAGACATGCTTTCCTCACCCTCCTGGGCAGCAGCTGCCAATGAGAAGCTACCACACTGTGAACTCCAGTTTACTCCAATGGACTTTTGGTTCATAATAGCCCTCCCAACTTAACCCTTTTCTCCATAAAAATGTGTGCCTTTCCTTCCCCTGCTCCTCCCACCCTGCAACTTGCCTATGGTTTTGCCACAGTTTATTTGTCCCAGATTGCAATTTTCTTTTATTCCCAAATAAACCCATCTTTTGCTGGTAAGATAACTTGGCAGTGTCTATTTTTAAGATTAACAGTAAGAAGGTGATATCCTTTGCTTTTAACTTTCCTGAAGGAAAATAGGAAGTCATACTGTAGTTCATCCAGCTTTCAGAATAGTATCATCTGTGAAAGGAGATAGCAACGCTCCACTAGCCACTATGGCCTCAGTGACAGAATCCTAGATTTACAAGTGAAGAATGATTCTGCATTCTCTATGGAAAAATACATTGTCAAAATAAAGCCATCTTTTATAGAGACATGTATTACACTCTCAGTCATAGAGCAGAGTCCTATGAAGTCTATCCACAAGTTTCTGTAAGAGTTTATTTTCTAATTAACTTGGAATTGCTAATTTAAGAATGGCTAAAGCCAAAGCATGTTATGAAAGGTCAGGGTGACATTTTCTGGAAAGTCTATCAATATTGAGCCTCAGATCATAGTGTTAAAAAAAAAAAAAAAAAACAACAACAACAAGCCCCAGAGTTACCTGTCCTAAGTGCTTGTGTTACATCAGCAAACCAAGACTTAATACCCAACCTAAGAGCAGTTTCTGTCTCTCCCAAGAATGTGACCTTTACCCAGTCAATCTGGAATTACCTGATCAGCACTAGCGAAGTAATCTGCCAAATAAGTATCCGCCTTCCCCCAAAGGAAGGTGCCCTTGCCTGAAATAATGTACTGCTTGTTAAGAGTATCTTTCTTGTCCTGGTCCCTTGTGCTTATAGAAGCTTTCCATTGTGTACAGCTCCTCATAGTTTCTTTCTATCTGTTAAAATGGAATGCTGCCTAATTCACGAACCATTAAATAAAGCCAAAAGGATCTTCAAACTTACTCAGTTGAATTTTGTTTTTTAACAATAACTTTGAATTATCCAATACATTTGGGGGGTTAAAAGTTAACACCTCTTTGTCAAGGGACTCAATATTTGTCTGTGCATGTGTATGCATGTGTGCATGAAAGGTACCATGATTTATAATATATATATTTGGATACCGTGATTTATAAGAAGAAACACATATTTGGTCTGCATCCCTGTTTCTGGCACAGAGCTCCTAAAATGGTTGGGATTTTCTAAATGATGAAAGCAACAAAGGTGTCTTTTTTTATGTTAATGAGGTGACTAAGAAGTCACCTAAGGATGGAGCCAATAAGCCACCCATGTGATTAAAAGGCTGGAACTTTCTGTTTCACCCTCAACCCTCCAACCTCTGGGATGGGGAGAGGAGCTGAAGGCTGAATACTCTCACCAATGGCAAATGATGTAATCAATCATACCTACATAATAAAGCCTCCTAAAAACCTCAAAGGACAGGTTCAGGAAGTTTCTGGAGGGTGAACATGCTTCCTGTCCTTTCCCCAAAATTTTCCCTATGCATCTCTTCCATCTGGCTATTTCTGAGCTATAGTCTTTTATTTAAAAAAAAAAAAAAAAAAAAAAAAGGTGATCTAGTCAGTAAAATGTTTCTCTGTGTTCTATGACCTACTCTAGCAAATTAACCAAACCTAAGGGGGAGGTTGTGGGAACTTCTGATTTATAGCCAGTCGGTCAGAAGTATCAAGAAATAACCCAGACTTGTGACTGACTTCTGAAGGGGAGGAGGGGCAGTTTTGTAGGACTGAACCCTCCACCTATGGAATATGACGCTATCTCCAGATAGATAGTGTCAATTAATTAAATTCTGGTTTCTGAGCATTGCTTAACAGTGCAGGGCAAATCTCGCCCTGCCACCACATTAGAATTGGTACCAGAGCCCTTTTAGTGTGCATTCAAAGGAATACGATATCCTCATCATTTACTTGAGGGAGAAATATAAAAAGCCAGTTTGTTAATACAGTAAATTTGGAAGAAATTATACTTGGGTAAAAATCTTGGTATCTAAGTAGTTTCTGATGTGGGAGATGCCCCTAAAAAGAGAAAAAATGTTGGCTGCTATTTGAACATACAGTTAAACATTGATAATTCTAGGTACTCGGCTTAAATACAAGATAATATAAAGATAATTTATATTTGGATTGGTATTTATTTAATGTAAATAAAGCATTGTTTTCTGAGATTCTTTGTGTTTTTGAACTCAAAAGAACTAAAGAAGAAAGAGAAATCTTTATCTGCCATATGAAATTAGTAGTGCAATTTCTACTTAATAGAATATCTACTCATAATCAGGAGGCAATTTCATACATTATTTAGCACATCAGGAGATTTGAATATAGGCTCTTAAAAAATCTAGTATGTGCCCAGTTCAAAGGAAAAACTTAAACCACAGTGGGCCTAAATTAGTGTATTTTTAGGGGGAAAACCAGAAATATGCCATTAATTTTCTTTATGATTGTAAGATGTTTCTAAGTCCATTTAATTTAAAACACTAATAATTTCATCAAAGAGAAAAAAGGCAAATAGTGAGCATTAAGAGTTATTTAAATATGTAATTGAACATCTATCTAAAAAGAATTTGGATTTCTGCAATTGTAGCAGGTCAATTTGAGAGTTAAACACAAATAATGGTGCATGTGATTTAGTCTCCTAAATACCATAGGCTATAAAATGTATTATTTTAATATACTGTGAGTTCTGAAGTACTAAAGGTTTATTAGCATTTTATGTTATTCACTCTGAACTAAAGTAACAGACCAATTACTTATATGGAACGAAGTCCTTAAAGTGATTCATGTTCAGAGTGACTGCTTGAAGACAGCATTAAAAACACAACATTGTAATGCTCTGACATTAATACTTTTTTAAGAGTGTTGCTGGTAACATCTCAGAGCTTCATATCATTAGACTTTAACCTCATGCAATGA
The DNA here is from genome assembly GCA_004023965.1 of Spilogale gracilis. Lineage (NCBI taxonomy): Eukaryota > Metazoa > Chordata > Mammalia > Carnivora > Mephitidae > Spilogale > Spilogale gracilis. The sequence continues at coordinate 40,780 of PITA01009701.1, read as the reverse complement.
ATCTGGTTTTATTTCCAAGTTATCTTTCCTACATAGTAGAGAACTGTGAAGTTCGGCGCTTTTCCTTCCTCTGTTTTTATTTTACACTGTTACTTGATTCTGAATTAGGATCACCTAGCACTGAAACTTCTTAGTGGAAACTGTAATCTTTTTCCCAGCCTTCCTGGTGGCAATGAGGGAAATAAACTGTCAACTTTCTAAAGCACAGAGCTTAACCTCTAAGTGCAGGCTTGGCAAATCTTAGCCTTTGTGGAAGCTGGGTCAGTGAGAGAGTGGCCAGGAGCAGTGTATGAATTTGCAACAAGTACTGCATATGGCCTCATAAGCTTTCCAATACATCCCCTCGTTTTGCAGAGTCCTGGATCACTCTCCTTTGTAGCAATCAGCTCCCAACTGTCTTTCAGTTATTTGAAAATGAACTTTTTACTTCTAAGGTACTATAACATTCAGATAAAGGTCAGGTTTGACCCAAACCAACCTGGGTTCCACTTCACCAAGAACTCCACATGTGCTCCTAGGTAAGTTCCTGAACATCTTAGCTTCAGTTTTATTATCTATAAAATGGGAATGAAAATGGTACTAACCTCACAAGATTATTGTGAAGATCAAATGTGACAAGGCATGTAAGGCTTTTACAACCATGCCTGCAATATATTAAGTATTCAATGAATGTATGTGTATTCCAGTAAGTGTGAGTAATTAATGATTTATTTCAAATTTTACATTAGGGTCCCTTATCACAAGTCATAACTTTGCTTTTTTTTTTTTTTCCTACAGATGTCTGTGGTGTTAAGTGCTTGATTTGAAAGTTAGCGAATACAAATGAATTTAAATGATACACTAGTAATACCTTTGCCAAAATAACAGTCATAAAATGCATTCAAAACCAAAAGAAAATGGATTATTCCCCTTTCTTATTAGCTGGTCATTATTCCTCCCCCAGAGCAGTTAACCATATTTTCTACAGATATTTGGGCAAATGTGAATTAGAGGATCCAGATCCACATTGCTGCTGCAGCCCTGACCCCATCTTGGCAAGAGTCCCCAAGTTTGGAGGGTAATGGAGAGGCTAACAGACCTCACCCTCAGCTCAGAGGAGGCAGGAAAGGTCAAGATTAGCTGAAAGACTCCTTTTGGGGTAAGTGCCTTGGACACAAACACCCCTCTCTGAGCCCTTTGCCAATCCAGTCACATGAGTAGGCATAGGTGATAGCCAAATGTTCTACTTAATTGCCACATGCCTATCATGCCTAGTAAATTATGAATTGGATCAATAACAACCACTCCAATCCTGGGAATTTCTAAGTGGGGCTGACAGAGTTTAGTGTCTTACTTAGTCATGGGGATTAAAGAAATGGAGACTTAGACACTGGGGAGCAGCCTTCTGCTGCCTTATGAATAGGAAAGCAAAGGAAGCTCTGCAGAGAGGGAAGAATGAAAAGAGTAAAAAGGAAATGATGTTCAGGGAATCTGACAGAATTGCTGGCCCTTGTTCCCAAGGTGTCTATTTCCATCCACTTGCTGCCTCCTGTACTTGGTTCTTGGTTTAGGAGAACAGCCTACACCTTTATAATAATTATCTCCCTCTTTTTTTCTCCCTAAACCCATTTAAAGTTTCTCTTACTAAAGTAAACATGAACAAAACAATTGTGCTCACAATTGTGCTCACCACTGTCTTTTTCCTAATTCAGAAAGTTGGACTAGTTCTTTATTTTTGTCTTTTCAGTCTCAGTAAGAATAAAGTATGTTTTATGCTTCACATAAAAAATGCAATGGTTGTTCTTTCAAAATAGAACACAAAACATGAATATATTTATTTAGTGTGTGTGTGTGTGTGTGTGTGTGTGTTAGCCACAATAGGGAAGGGTATTAAAAAATATAAAATATATTTATTTCAAGTATTTTGTGAATTTTGGGGAAATATATACTATGAAAGAAAATTATTGGTAACATACACATTGAGAGGTTTTTGTTCAATATGCAACCACATTTATTGCAGCTGACTCTCACAATGGGCCTGGGAAAGAGGCCAATGAGATCATGAAGCATGAGAAAGCAAGTAACTAGTCCAAGATCACGCATCAAGTAATTGATTTGTCTTGGATATGATTCCATGATATATGAATTGAAAGTCCTAATATTTCTTCCTTTTTGTTGCTGTTTTATTTTGTGTTTCCCAAAATGTGTTCTCTGTTAGACTACTCTTGTGGAATATTCCATAGTCCAACAAATTTGAGAACTGGTAAATACTCAATCCCTCTCTTAGAAATTTACAATGTATACCCATAGACAGTCTGTAATGTATTCAACTTCACTGAACCCAAGTTTGACCAACATATTTTCTAAGGGATCACTTTAAAACATCATTAAACTCATATTGCCAAAAGAGCTATTAACAGATTGAAGACTGAATGGTCAGGCTGATTAAAAATTAAGAAATGCTGGAGGACAATGCATTGCTTATTTTGCCATCTGTAACTGCTATTTCTTTTGACTATAATATTTTCTTACTGTTAAAAAATACAAAAGTGCACTAAAGAGATAAAAATTAGTGTAAGTCCTGTGGCCCAGAAAGAACCACTGACATTTCATTGATTGCACGATCATCTTTCCTTTCTCCTAGAATGGTTATCTTCTTAGACTCTTCCCTTGAGGGGGACATAACATAGCCTTTGGCAATCTCAGGGCCACCTCCCTGCTGATTTACTTTTATCAGCCAGAAGTGAGCATTTTTATCCTAATAACCCCCACACTTTTACTCTTTCCCTCTGATTGAGTTGACTTAGGTCATCTGCTTTCCTCCAAGAAATCTCCAGGGTTAGGGCGATGCAAATTCCCAGTGAGTTTAACGCTTTGAACTGAACGTAAAGCATCTTCAAACCTGAAGGACTGAAATGAAGGTGGTAAATTTCCAGCGAAAATCTGAGAGGGGCCATGCCAGTAATAAGGTAAATGAACCCTGGGTTGCCACAAATAACCAAGGACTTACAAACCTGCTCTAACATGGAAACCAAAATCTGAAACCATAATATTCCACTAAACATAGCATGGTTATATTTCTCATTCTTGGAGAGTTAACTTGAGAACAGAACATTGGCACCAAATGAAACTACTTACCAAAATGTATCCTGGATATCTTGGTCAGTCATCATGTGGCAGCAAGGAACATAAGTTATTTCAGCTGGCTTAAGGTGGAGAGGATTTTATCACAAGTCTATAGTAGAAACATAGAGAACCTGATGGTGAGAAATACAGCAAGCATAGCTGGGTCTCACATGAGAAACTGCAGTTTCTCAAGAAGGTTATTAAGGATTTTAGAGTCTTCTATTTATATTTCTCTGCACATCTGTATCATTCTCTTCTTTGCACCAGATAATTTTTTTTTCCATATTCTAGGAATAAGGACGTTCACTCTCTTGCTGATGAAAATGGGGTTCCTATCCTCACTTACTCTAACTTGCCACTGGCAAGTTATTTATTCAGTTTCTGATTCCTCTTCCCAAAAATGCCTTGCTAGTAGTTTTGAAACAGAAAAAGGCTGACTCCAGCCCCATCTTCGCGTGACCTTTTGTTTGGAATATACCCCTCTATTTCTTCTTTTTCTTTCTGTCTCAGTTTCTGCCCATTAGGTAAAACAGACACCTCTCAAAGTCTTGAAGGCGTGGGCTTTATAGATGAATCTTCACGTTTACACCTACCCTGGCTTTTGGTTGTCTCTCAAATCTCTGTGATTGTTCAAGCAGCCTATCTCATTGTTCGTGGCACCCCCACCCCAACGGAGCACCGGGCATGAGGATCAGGAGTCAGACCGTCAGGCAACAGCTTTGAAAGTATGTGGTATGGGACCGCAGGCATAAACCTCGCCAGCCACTGTGCCAGGTGACCTACAAAGTTTCCCTCACACGGCAGTTGGAAACACTGGGGCTCCACAGTGGTGTACAAGCTTCTTCCTGGGAGATCCCGGCGAGCTGCAGTGAGGATGAGAGGGAAGGCCAAGATGGCGTCCTCCAGCCGTTCCCTGAGGCAAATCCCGCAGGCACTTGGATGTGGGCTACACCTGAAGCTGCTCCTCAGCCTGAACTCCAGGAAAAGCATAAGGGCCTGAAGGGCGCTGGGGGTGGGAGCCTGACAGGATCTGTGTCAGAGATGATGGTCCCTGCACCCGGAAACGCAAGCCCCTGCAAGAGCTCCAGGAGCCCTGGAAAGAGACGGCTGCGGCCGGGGGGGGGGGGGGGGGGG
>PITA01009701.1:5234-36441 GCA_004023965.1 Spilogale gracilis | reverse complement strand
CCCTGGGAGCCGGCCCAGCAGGTTCCCAAACGTGTGTGCAATCAGAAGCCTGCCCCTCAGACGGCGGCTCTGCGACGGAGAAGCTTCTACCACACCAAGCTGCGCGCGGGTCCCACGGGGCAGGTAAGTTGGAGAACCTACCTCACGTTGTGGCAGCCTTGTGGACCTCAGTGCTTGCAGCGCTGTTGGTTTTCAAAGCTAGATATATGATATATGGGGTGGGCTCATCTCCCGATGCAGGTCATAATAGTTGGTATCGGACGTGGGCTTCGAACTCTTCACTCCTTAGGGCAAAACTCTGGGTTTTCTTTCTTTTTTTTTTTTAAGATTTTATTTATTTATTTGACAGAGAGAAACACAGCCAGAGAGGGAACACAAGCAGCGGGACTGAGAGAGGGAGAAGCAGGCCTCCCGCAGAGCAGGAAGCCTGATGCGGGGCTCGATCCCGGGTCTCCAGGATGATGACCTGAGCTGAAAGCAGTCGCTTAACCAACTGAGCCACCCAGGCGCCCCAAAACTCTGGGTTTTCTGTTCCTTCCAAGCTACCACACTAGGGGTAGAGTTCACGGTGAAATTGTGTCCCAGCCTCTCCTACTCACTTTGTTGTGAGCCTCCTCTTTCTGCTGGATGCATAGGATCCCTTGGTCAGTTTGTTGTTGTTATTGTTTGTTTTGCTTTAGAGGAAGTTGTTCTAAGCCACAGATGCTATGTTTTCAATGGGAGGAGATGAGCTCAGGAACCTCTTGCATTTTCATCTTAAGCGGGAACATCATCTCCATGTGATCTTATAACTTCAGATTGGGCCCATCTGAGTATCTTTAAAGTCTGTTTCTTAATTCCAAATTCTTGGATTAGGATATTGTGTGTTGAGTATGCATTCCGGGTACAATCAGTTGCAGCTGAAGGGGGGCATGTTATCTGAGGATGTCTGAGAAGGTGTGGCTTAGGAACAAATACTGGGCATCTAGCTGCAGGGGTTGAAAAACCAATAGTTCTCAGGCTTGACCTTGAGGCCCTGTGGTTAAACTTGCTGGTGTGGAAGGCAGACTACCTAAATTTGAGTCATAGCTCCATAAGCTAGTAGCTATGGGACTGGAAGCTTTTTAAAATCTCATGTGCAAATAGAAATAGTGATAATATCTACTTCCCAGGGTTGCTCTGAACAGCAAAGATGCTAATTAAGCTAAAACTCTTGGATTCATGGTTGGCACACAGTAAGCATTTAGTAAATATTAGCTGTTATTACAATAGTAGGTCCATAAGCTCTTTGTCCAAACTGATAGTTTCAGACAAAGACTCAGTAAATGCATTGAATGAAATGTACAGCAAGGAGTACGGCAAATAGATCATCCATGATACTGGTTTTAGTAATCCAAAGAACAGGGACTGGAGACTAAAAATCTCCTTGAGGGCAAACTTCCTGGCCCCCATGTTTATAACTCCGGTTGACTTCGCAGCTACTACACATTGCACTATGGAGACCTGTTTCAGCCTCCAACAGACTTGTTTTGTTCAAAACTCCTTGCTAAACTGCCAAGGCTTTTCTTGATTGACTTATACTGAGTGAGAACCTGTCCCACTAAAAAGTGGTAGGTGGATGAAGCCCAACATGGCATATCCTCATTAAGCAGGGAGAAAAAGGCAAGAAAGCCAATTATAGCAGCCTGCAGCCCCTGTGCAAATGCTGCCATCAGGGGCTGCCAGCCACTCTTGCCTCAGGGTACCAGATAATAACTTCAGAATAGGAACTTGGACTGCCAGCCAGGCTCAGCTTCTACTTCACAGTGCGTAGAACATGAAAGGCAATACCTTTCAGAACAGCAAAAATGTCCTGAAAGCAGCAGGGAGATGGAGTATTTAATAGGTATGTTCTCCTGGTAGGTGGGTGTCCGGGAAAATGGTCTCCAGTTGCTCATTAAATGTTACCAAGACATTGAGATAGAGACGGCACAAGGGGGTTGCAGAAAAACTCAAATGCTGTTTCACAGCTGGGATGACTGGGCAGGTTTTTTTAGAATAAACTTGGCTACCTCATGAGAGGTTCCATCTTCTGAAGGCACCACAGGTGTGGGATGATACTACAAAGTCAAGAAGAGTTTAACAAATTCACAGATACTCTTAATAAGGGTGAAAGTTAGGAAAAGTCAGGCTCCACTTTCACTGGATCTGTGGTCCTGCCTGTCCAGGACATTGGTCAACATTATTAACCATAATAATTGTAGGGTCCTTTGGAAAAGACTTTTCCAGACTTATGTTTCAATGTATGACTCTTGAAAATCAACCCACATAGAAGAAGTCAACCTGATCATGCAAATAAAACATAAAGCACACTGCCTGACATACAGTAAATATTAAAAACTCTGGCCACTTTTTTCTTTCCCTGTTTTGTATAACTTGCCATCTGGAGTAAGAGTTCCTTATTTATTTCTTTATATTGATTTGACATAGATGTATATACTATAACTATGTGCGAGGCAATCTTAACACTTTATATACAATACTGCATTTAATCCTTACAATAAATATTTCTGTAGGGTGGGATCAGTTACAAACATTGCTTTACAAATAGAGAAACTGAAAATCAACTGGGTAAATTTAAAGTTCTAATTGGCTTTGTAAATGGTTCTTGAATCTGGCAGCATCCCATATAGCAAACAGAGGGATGCTCCAAGGAGCTGTGCAAAATGGAAGATTTTTATAGGAAGAGGTGGGCCAACAAAGTTATTAGCAAAAGTAAAAAAAGAATTGTTTCAGGCAAGATCACCCTCCCTTAGGGTGAAGAACAGGGAATCTTATTGAATAGACTAACTCATCTTCCTTTGGGGAATGGAGAAGGTGCACGTGACAGATTACTTCATTGATGCTGATGAAAAAATTCCCAACTGAGTGGTGAACACTACATTTCTGGGGAAGGTTGAAATTACAGTTAGATTGGGCAGTAAGCCCTGGTTTACTGACTTGGGGACTTAATTTAAGTGATGCCATTTTGCACATGTGGTTTTCTTTCTTTCTTTTTTTTTTTTCTTTCTAATACTATTGAAGTGAGAATTTGAAGCTAAAAATCTATGGTTTTTGGATATTAACTGTGGTGTCTCTGTTCTTTGAGGACAGAGAATAAATATATTTATGTCTGTTTTATTTGGCCTCGGGTAGTTCCTCACCCCTGGGAGGCATTCAGTATCTGCGTGTTGAATTTTGGAAGAGTAAGCAATACACCTTCCTAAGACCCTGGTACATAACTTTCCCATGTGCACTAAAAGGATTCAGATTCTCACTTAAGAACTTAGAAGGAAAATAACTTAATGGAAAGAAGTAGCTGCTTGCCTATTTGCTATACCAGTTCAGATGGAGATGAGACAGCAAGTACAATCATAAAAATGTATAGAGTTTTCATTCCATTTTCCAGGCATGGAACCAAAATTCAGAAGCTCTATATTGAATCATCTTATCCAAATCCCAGGCTGCTTCCAACTCTTTCTTTGAATCCCTGCTCTGCCACAGCAGGACAGAAGATCTGTTAGGATGCTCTCTTTTTATGAGTCTTTTGATTCCAAGGGAGTGAGTCCATCTTCAGGTACAGCCGGATTGCAGCCTTTAATGGTCTTGTTGGTATTCAGTTACTCTTTCCTGTCTTCCATCTGCCTTTTTCAATTCTGGCACTGCATTCCAATATTCCTCCTTCAACATAGCCAAACAGCTACTTAGCACCAGATTTTATGCTTCCTCATTTTTATAGGCCATGAGAAAGACAGACTTTCTCAGAAATTCTAGGCAATTTTGTTATAATGCTTAAGTTTGGGTTGGATCATATGACATCTATGAAAAAAATCAATTAATAACCACTTTGGATCATGGGAATCAAGTTAACAATCATTTTGAATCAAGGGACTCTAGTGTACTGATTGATTTGGGTCAGGGCTAAGTGCTCTACTGCTGGACAAAAAGAATAGATTAGTGGCTTTGCAAACAAGTGCTACGCAGTATCGACATAACAGTTGCTCCTGCAGATGCGAACAACTTCCTTAATAGCTTCCACTTTTTTTCTCATACGCCCTCCCACTTTTCCACCTTCAAAGTTTGTCTTTCTAAGGACATTTTCAGTTGGCTTTAAACTTGCCCTTATTAGAAAATGTAAAGGCCATGGGCAGGATCTTGAGACATATAAGAACGGGAACAGAAGAATTTTGTCATCTTCAAAGAATTGCCAGCTAAGGTTTATTCCCTGAACTACCTATAAGCATCTTTTCTCTCTTTCATCCCCAAATGCCAAAATGAATAAGTTGCTTACAAACAGATAAGTACATCTCCCTAGTTGTTAGATTCAAAGATGAGGCTTTGATACATTTCCTATTCCCACAGAAGAAGGCAGGTATACAAGGGGAATCCTTATGCTCTCAGGTTGGGAATGAATAAGAAGCTCCCATTACAGTTTGAAAATAATTTCTACAAACCAGTTTGAATAGAAACAATTTATTTGTGAGAATTTGTAAGAGTTAAAATATCGTGATACAATGAATGCTCTTACCCAGCTCGCAGCCTAAGAAGATACATTAAACATTACTTTTGTAGGTTTCTAGGTGTCCCTCTTTTGTTCCATCTCCTCTCAAATTCCCATGATTTTCATTATAACTTACCAAATATGGATACCCCTAAACAACATACTGATCAGTTTTTCAGATATCAAATCTACTTCATAAAATCTTAACAATTATATTTTATTGTGACTTGCATTTTTTTAAATTAATTAACTTATGCATTTGACAGAGAGAAAGCCAGGGAAGTGGCAGAGGGAGAAGCAGGCTTCTTGCAGAGCAGGGAGTCCAATGGGGAACTTGATCCTAGGACCCTGGGACCATGACCCAAGGCAAAGGCAGACGCTTAACGACTGAGCCACCCAGGCACCCCTGTGACTTGCTTTTTCACTCACTGTATTTCCTAGAATCATCCACATCATTATACATAGCTATAGTTCATTTCATTGATATGTAATATGCAACTTAATGACTAGTCCTCGATTTATCCAATCTATTATTGATAGGTCCTTGTACCATTTTCATTATTTGGAATTTATTAATATTTTCACATGTGTCCTGATAGAAGAGTAGAATCATTTCTTTAGGAATTATCCTAGGGGGTATTTTACTGGATCATAGGACTTGCCCATCTTCAGCTTTGCTACATAATGCCAAGTTATTTGACAAATTTGTCAAAACAGTGGACACTTCCACCAACAGTGTGTCTGTGTTCGAGTAGATCCACATCCTTGCCAACATTGATACTCAAATACTTTCCTTTTAATTACATTTTTATCTTGGTACAATTTTATTTATTTTTTTAAAGATTTTATTTATTTGCAGAGATCTCAAGATTCTAAAGAGAAACAGCTAGAGAAGAAGGGGAAATGGGAGAGGGAGAAGCAGGTTTCTTGCTGAGCAGGGAACCCCAGGCAGGGCCCAATCCCAGGACCCTGGGATCATGACCTGAGCCAAAGGCAGACGTTTAACAACTGAGCCACCTAGGCACCCCAGAACAATTTTAGATTTACGGAAAACTTGTGAAGAGAGTACAGTATACCCCGTACCAAGTCTCTTGCCTTAACTTCAGCATGATACATTATTATAGTTAATGAACCAATAATATTGAAACATTGTCATTAATGAAAGCCCATACTGTATTCAGATTTTCTTAGTTATTTCCTAATGTCCTTCTATAGTTCTAGGATGTCATTGAAAATACCATATTATATTTAGTCCTTGTGTCTCCTTAGACTCTTCTTGGTTGTGACAGTTTGGGAGAGTATTGGTCAGGTATTTTGTAGAATATCTCTCCTTTGGCTTTGTCTGTTGTTTGTTCTCATGATTACACTGAGACTATGTACTCTTGGGAATACATAGGGTATTCCCACACTCTACCTCTACCGCAGAGGTAGAGTGCCGTTCTCACCACATTTGTGCAGGCACACATGCTATCAACATAACTTATTGCTTCTAGTATTGACCTTAATCACCTGGCTGAGGTAGCATTTGTCAGATTTCTTGACTGTAAAGTAACTCTTTTCCCCTCCTTCCATAACTGTACTGTTTGAAAAGACATCACTGTGTGTAGCACCACCCAGTGAAGGAGAGGAGAGTCATGCTCCCACTCCGTGAAGGTGGCATAACTATATACATTATTTGGAATTTTCCTTCATGGGAGATTGTACTGTTCTATTCCATTTATTCAAATATTTATATGAGTGTTGTAAACTCATCTATGTTTATTGTATACCTTGGTTATACTTCAGTAATATTTATTGTGCTTCTCAGACTGCTCTAACTTTGGCTATTGGTAGCTCTTTGAAGGACTTTTTAATTTTGTCAAGATAGGTAAATGATACATGGTATCTCCTTGGGGTTTCAATTTACATTTTTGTAACCCTCTACTCTGAGAATCGTACTTGCTAATTTTTCTACTGGATTGTAGGTGTTTTTTGTTGTTGTTGTTTTCTCATTTGTCTCTTTTATTCTAAATAATTATTTTTACTTATATATGTTGCAGATATTAGATAGTGTCTTCCAGTTTGGGGGTTCTCTTTTATTTAGGGACATTATTTTATTTTATTTTATTTTATTTTATTTTATTTTATTTTATTTTAATTTATTTTATTTTGACTTTAAATTTATTTTTCAGTGTTCCAAGATTCATTGCCCATGCCCCACACCAAGTGCTCCATGCAATAGGTGCCCTCAGTACCTACCACCAGGCTCTCCCATCCCCCCACTCCCTCCCTGCAAGTCCCTCAGTTTGTTTCTGTGTCCAGAGTCTCTCATGTTTCATTTCTCTCCCTGAATTACTCTACTTCCCATTTACTTTCCTTCTCCTACCGTCTTCTATATTACCTATTTAGGGACATTCTTGACATGCTATCTAGTATCTTTTTTTTTCACTTTCCACAAAGATCAAACCAAAACATAGCAAGAGTTGATGTAATTTAATCTATAAATAAAGTTGGAAACAATCTCTGTACAACATTGAGTTCTTTACAATATTCTAATCCATGTATGTGGCAGACCTCTCCATTAGAGTATCTTTAGTGTCTTTCATTGTGTTTCTAGGATTCCTTCCATAATAATGTTTTCTTTCTTTCTCTATTTTTTTGGTAAAGATTTTATTTATTTTTCAGAGAGAGAGAGCACAAGCAGGGGGAGCAGCAGGCAGAGGAGAAACAGGGTCCCTGCTGAGGAAGGAGCCCAATGCGGTACTCGATCCCAGGACCTTGAGATCGTGACCTGAGCTGAAGGCAGCCGCTTAACAGACTGAGCCACTGAAGGGTCCCAATGTTTTATTATTTTTTTTAATCTTTATATGGCTAACATTTATTAAGACAACTGGTTCATAGAATAAATATAGATTTGATAAAAGGAAGAAAGTAAGAAATAGAGCGAAGGAGAGAGCGAGAGACAGGAAGAAAGATAAGCAGGGACCATATCTTCTAGGGCCTTGTAAACCAACCTTAAATTCTGTCCAGGAGATGGGAAATCAGTAATGAGTTTTGGGGAAATTAAGAATAATGAAATATATCTGGTAGTCTCAAGAAAAATGAATTAGGAGGGAGCAAGAATTAAGGTAGTAAGATCAGCTGAAAGGAAACTGCACTGGTCAGATGAACCATTTGTAGAAAGTCTGCAGGATCAAGCAAGGTTGGAAAGAGATATCTATGTATTTGGTATGGAGAAAATAAAGGAGTGATTCATTGAGAAAACAATTTTAGGAATATTCTATATAAGAATGCACTATGATTTATATCTGAAAGAGAGTGATTAAAATTATTCTTTTATAGGTTTCAATTCTACTCTGGTACTTCAAGAACTTGGTCAGTCATTTGTAGGATATAACAACTTGAGAGTTGAAGTTCCTATGCACATGTTTACTCCACCTGGTTATTTCTTCATTTTATATGACTTAAGAACTTGATTTGGATCACTGAAGTGCCACCAAATAATAAAGGGTTAAGATTGTCTTTGCAGGTATAAGAATAACCTTGGCATTGAAATGGAACTGGCCTAATAGATACCTGATGGGTTTAAATTTGCAAATTTGGAGGATATTCTCACTTTCTTTGGTAGGAGATATGGATAAAACAGATAAAAATTCCTAGATGAGGATAGATTGGTGAGAGTGGAGAGAGGAAAAAATCGTATTCTATGTGTAGACGCCCATCATTAATTTAATCAACATTTCCATCATATTTTCCACTCATGGCTCAATTAACATCAAGAAACAAAGTTATCAGTTGCTCTCTTCTCTTTTAGAATTAGCCTTCCATAAATAATTCTTCTGTCTGTGGCCAGTTAGTTGAAGTCAAGAGCTAACTTCTGAGACGAATTTCAGTTTGTCTCCCTCTTAAAATGAGAAGCAATATCACTTACAATTCAAATCAGGCCAAAGATGCACAACTAGCATTTTTTCCAAGATTAAGTTATGAATGTTTTCAAACATAACGACAAAGTTGAAAGAATTTTACAGTAAACATAAAAATACCTGCCACCCATATTCTGTCACTAATATTTCACTAAACTTGTTTTGTTATGTATCTATCCATCTATCCATATCTCTATCCATGCGTAAGTCATTCTCATGTTTAAGCATTTCAGACTTGTTGCAAACATCGTTAGGCTTTTCCCAAATATCTCAGCATGCATACCATTTACTAAAAAATTGTAAGACACTGCACTGACCACTTCATGGATTATGTATAATGAGAGAGTAGTAGTTCTCCTAGGGTAGACTGCTGTGCAAATGACATATATCCATTACCAGAACCTGAGCCAAGATTTTCTGATTTTGTCTTCTTAGCTAACACCAAACCTTGCCATCAAGATTGGGAGTACTCATCTTGTTGCATAGATAATAATTAGTATTGCGTATTTTAAGATAAGTTATGTAAAAAGAAACTTATGTGTAAGATATATAATTTGGCTGAATCATGAGCCACAAGTAGAATTTCAACACTGATGCACCTTGCACAGTGCTCTGCCCAAAGGAAATACTTCAGTAAATTTTCAAATCTATTTTAATATGTGTACACATCCTTCACTCATTCAGTACTTGTCTAATGTGACTTACCTGAATTTGTGTAAACATCTTTTACTCCCTAAAGCCCTTGCTCGGTGTTTCTTTCTCTGATGCTCAAAGATTATACAGTATAAAAAAATAAATAAAAATCTACTTTTTCCCTACATTAGTAATGTGCTTCCATTCTTTGCTTCTTACGCTGGCATTTTAATTATTGGAGACACATCTTACAATGTATAATGTGCATAATTTGGTAACTGTCCTTCCGGCTCTATTATTTTTAGGAGTGTGGTTTTTAAGTAAAGGGAAAAGAATAGATATTAGGACCGGAATTTAAGTAGTCACTTCAAAAATCAATATCTTTGCAGCAGAGGCAGTTTTTTGGCTAGTGTGTTGACCACCTTTTAAGTGATAATGTGTGTATCTTTGCCTTTTCTGCTACCATTATGATTAATAATTTTGCTTTTAGTTCCATAAAGGAAAATCAGATAATCTGATAATAGAGCCATCCAGAAAGTGCCAAGTTAACTGATTTTCCCAACTATTGGCCAATACGTTGATACTGTAGTAAGCCTTAGTTTTTTCAACATACATGAGATGACCTATATGTAAGGTCACTCATGCTGTTTTTGCCTGTGATTTGCTACTCAGCACCTAACAAGGGGCCTGGTACATAGTAAATATTCTATAAATATGTTTTACTGTGTACATCTTACACTATTATTTATTCTAACTGCAAATAATTTTGAAATATATAAATATAACAGCCTACTTTAATATTATATTATAAATAAGCTTATAATAATATGAAATAAAAATCTACAACCTGCCATAATAAATTGTCACAAATTTGATGGCCTAAAAAAACAAAAATTCATTCTCTCACTACCAGAGGCTGAAAGTCTGGAATCTACGTGTTGGCAGGACTGACCTCCTTTTTGGGACTCTGGGGGAGAATTCTACTTTGCATCTACCAGCTTTTGGTGGCTCCAGACATTTTGTGGTTATAGTACTCTGATTTATGCTTCTGTCTTTACCTGGCCTTCTCCTCTGTATCTCTGTGTCCTTCTCTTGTCTGTCTCAAATCTCCCTCAGTTTTTCTTTTGTAAGGACACTTATCTTTGGATTTAGGGCCCACTCAGAAAGTAAACCTCACCTGACCTTCTTAATTCTATCTGCAAAGACTGCTTTTCTAAGCAAGCTTACATTTACAGATAGTATGAGTTAGGACATAACTTTTTGAAGAACACATTGAACCCACTACTCATTCAGTGTTTTTGTTATGCATTCACAATACTTTACTGTGGAATAATGCCAATCAAGAAAATACTGTGCAGCAAAGACTTTAAATGAACACACCTTATTTAAGGAAATACTGAGAAGTTAAACTGCTATATAGTATCTTTTGTTTCAATTTTTGTTTTTTCCCTTTGTTAATACCTTTGCTCGGTATAATGTATCTGAAACTCAAGTCACCCAAAAATGTAGCAAACTGTTGGGCACCTGGGTGGCTCAGTTGGTTAAGCAACTGCCTTCAGCTCAGGTCATGATCCCAAAGACCCGGAATCGAGTCTCACATCGGGCTCCCTGCTTGGCGGGAAGCCTGCTTCTCCTTCTCTCACTCCCCCTGCTTGTGTTCCTCTCTGGCTGTGTTTCTCTCTGTCAAATAAATAAAATCTTCTTTAAAAAAATGTAGCAAACTGTTGCTGTAAAGAAAATTTCATTATTTACCACCAACAAAATTAAGTTAAAACTGCTATAGATCTTAAAGCTGCTATTGTAATTATAGAAATACTTGTTGGAACATCTCCTCTGTGAAGGTGGGATCACTCAGCAACTCTTCAAAATTTCTATATCCACAGTTGTTGGCCACCAAACTGAAATCACTACAGTTATGACATACAAGAGTTAACATAAAAACTATGTATCTGATAGCTTTATTGATGCTTTTTCCCTCCTCTAAGTGAAAACATCAAGTGAAATATATGGATTGAACACTTTTTGCAGTAATTTAATGACAACTGAATTTGGCACATTTTAAAAAGATGTATGTAACCAATAGTTGAATTAAGATATTCTTTCATGTTTTTCTTCTGCCATTCTCTGAGCAACCTCTAAGTTAATGAATCCATAGAAACCTAACAATTATTTGTGTGGCAAGACAGAAAGCTATCCTGGACCAATGGTATCATGTGAATGATATTTGCTTTTAGGGGGGAAATCATTCTTTCTGAGCTATGCAATAGCAGATAATTCTGCTTTCATTTTATTTAGTGGACATTGCCCCTAGATTGGAGCTGTAGGATGACTAATTATTTTTAGTTTTTCTATGCCATTCTGAACTCATATCTGTTTTCTGATCCTCTATAAATATTTTAGAAGGATGATAGTGAGATGCCATCAAACTGAAAGCTGAATTTGGCAAGACTTTGATATGCGAAGATAGGGGTAAGTTCTTTTAGAAGCAGTAAGTAGAGTGAAAGAAGACAGAGAAGACAGAGGCCTGGGTGAAGAGACCACGTGTAGAGGAAGACCCATTGGTTGCTTCACTACAGGATGTGAAGGGAAATGAATGGGACATGGGAAAGGAGGAGGAGGCATGTACAGTGGGGTGGGGGAATGATGACAAAGATCACTGAAAACATCCAGATTGAGTGTTCACCATCAGGTACCACATGGTGGAAATAAATGTCCACCTCTTTCTACTTTATAGGGTGGTCTACAGTTACTTTGTCCAAATAGTGCTCTAGCATTTCATTGTCTCAGGTGTGAGGAAATACAGTCTACAGGTCATAGAATGAGTTTACGCATTCAAAAGGTATTTATTGAGTATCTACTATGCTACCAGCAAAACAAACAAAGTATATATACCACTACCTTCTTTTCCCAACCATTCCTAATAGGATAGCCAAGAATGACCAAATAGGGGTATTATCATGTATAAGGGACCCACAGAAAGTCAGAGGGATCTTCTGATGCTGGTTCAGCTTCAAGCTGTGGTATGTCAAGGAGTTGAATTGGATAAGAGATACAGTTTTGATTTTTGGATTACCCTATTCTTTTTAAATCCTAAAAATGAGCCCATTTGTAAATACACAGAAGTTTCCAGTGGAGCTGTGTGATTTCCCTAGGGCTCGGTGGTACCAAACAACATGTGCCAGAAGGTACTTTTTAAAAAAATATAGACAGAAAAATGAAGGGTCTATCTGTTTTCATCCTACTGAATTCAGCCTTCTCTTTTGATTACAATTTTGCAATTACAGAAATGAGAACTATGAAGGAAATGAGCATAGTCCCTCAAAGCAATAACAAAACACCTTGAGTTAGACCAGAGGTAAGGCAAGTCATTTTTTTTAAAGATTTTATTTATTTATTTGACAGAAACACAGCTAGAGAGGGAACACAACCAGAGGGAGTGAGAGAGGGAGAAGCAGGCCTCTCGCTGAGCAGGGAGCCCGATGTGGGGCTCGATCCTGGAACTCCAGGATCATGACCTGAGCTGAAGGCAGACAGACGCTTAACAACTGAGCCACCCAGGCACCCCAAGGCAAGGCATTATTGAAGAAGTGATTCTGTACCTGAGATGTAAGGAGTAAGTAGAATTTACTAGTGAAAGAGAAGAATAGGAAACTGGATAAAAGAGAAGGGCCATATGGTAGTATCCATATATGGAAAGATTGGTAAGAAGTGTAAGATTGTAATCATCAAGTCACTGAGAATCACCAGTGCAGCAAGGTATTAGAAAATAAGGGGGAAAGTGGCAAGACATGAGGCTTTGGAGTAGCAAAAGCCTCCTTCCTACTTCTGTCAGTAAGCCTTCAATAAGAGTATCATTGTCTAAGGAGTGCACACAGATGGATGCACATTCATTCCCTCCAGTGGGTGGTGGGATAGGACAAATCAGAAGAACTACTATTCATGTGATGCAACCTATCAAATATATATTTTCCTTCCCTGGAGCCTTTATGATAACACATTATATTTCTTTTAACTTACTTCATTTACCTTAATCTGTCTGGTATTATAGTTTCTGGTATCCTTGTCTAATCCTCTTCATTAGATTGTAAGCTCCTAGCCTAGTACACTTATAATAAATAATTGTTGAGCTCAAAGAAAAAGTATTGCAAATACCATGCTTATCCATGGATTAGTAGCAGATTACCAGGCCCATGGGGTCCTGGTGTTATTTCAAATTGAGGTTAAAATGTGTGAAATGTATTATGGTCCTTGGAGTTTCTTTCTTTTCCATGTATCAGCATTTTTCATAGTTCTTATATTTGTTTTCTTTTCTATATATATTTTTAAGGATTTATTTATTTATGTGAGGCTAAGGGAAGGAGAGGGAGAGAATGTCAATCTCATGACCTTGAGATCATGACCTGAACCAAAACCAAGAGTCCAATGCTTACCCACCAAGCTGGGATCCACTGTTTTCTTTTGTGTCTTATGACATTATTTCATATATTCAACATCCCAGACCTATATCCATTCATTCGTTTGTTCATGCATGCATTCATATATGCCACAGTTGGCACTAGAAGGCATTTAAGTCACCATTTGTGAGAATAAATTAATAGTCCTCCCATCAATACGAGCATATTACTCAAAGTTTATGGATCTCAGATTCTATGATGCTTAATTGTGATCAACCACATAAGGCACAATATCTGTAATATGAAGTTGTGAATCCATGTCACCAACTATTATTATTTCTGTAATGGTGTAATGATGATAATGGGAGGTAGATATAGGGATGCCTTTACCAGTTACAGAATTGATGTATTTTCCATGTACTTTAATTATATTTGGTACTGATTTAGATAACCCATCATTATAGTGAGTGTAACATTTCTAGTATTCTGAATTCCATGATTACATAAGTAAAATCATGAATAACAATAATTGCTGCCATTTTTTGAGTGCCTACTAAATGCTGAATTCTGGGCAATACTTTATTTACATTAATTTATTCCATACATCAACCTTGCAAGACAGGTATTATTAATCCCATTATAATTGAGAAAGGTACAGCATAGATAGCCCTCTGCCAAAGGCACATTGCTTATAAACTATAGAACCTATGTCTGGAAGCACGATTTCTTATGACTCCTTTATACCATGTCAGGAAGCTGTCTTCATATCAAATTCCATGAGATCTACTTCTCCACTGTCAGTGTACAGTTTAGTCTAGCACTCTCATATTGTATTATATCTTCTGTTTAATATTTTTCTAACATTCTTTCTTAAATACAAGTAGATAGGATTTGTATACATATTCTCTACTATTTAGCATAGGTTCAAACTCACTGACTCAATGAGTAAATAGATGAGTGAATCAGTGAGTGAGTGATCAAGAATGACTAATATCCACATACACATTCATATGCATATTTTGAATGCTACCTTGAAAGGCAAACCTAGTTGCTCTAATGACTTAGAAGTTGTTACAATGATAGGATTAGAAAGCAGGTAGCTATACTCTTAGACTGAACTTCAAGAAGACCTGGGTCTAGTGCTAGATGAATAAAAATTTATAAATACTTGTAATTAAAGAGAAATGTTTCTTATTTTTCTCATCGCTAAACTAAAGCTATAGGACTAGATTACTTTGAAATACCCTTCTTGTATGACTCTGGATTTGAAGTAGTTCTTCTTTCCTTCCTATGCGTACAGAACACTATACCTCCCAGCCTACCATGCAGATAAGTGGGAGACATGTCATTATGCCACTAGTTCTGAGGAGCCATGGGTGAAAGTGACATTTAAGAAAACGTATTCATTCTTAAGAAGCACTGTTTTTAGATGGCAGAGGAATAAGATGGAAGTTTAGGGAGATCTACCCTGGAGAGAATTTCCATTAGAAAAAAGTGGGGAGGGCTTGGGTGTCTCTTGCTTTCTGCTCAGGTCATGATCTCAGGATTGTGAGATCAGGCCCCATGAAGGGCTCTGTGGTGGGCATGGAGCCTGCTTAAGATTCTCTCTTTCCTTCTCCCACTGCCCCTACTTCTCTCTCTCAAAAAAAGAAGAAGGAGGAGGAGGAGGAGGAGGAGGAGGAGGAGACATCCTCCAAAACCTGATCTAAGAATAAATCCTCAGTGTGGTCACTGGCACATAGTAGGAAGTAGATTATGATTTATATTAAAAAAAGGCCTATGACTTAACATGAAACTTAAAATGGCCCTTGGTCTACCAATTCTTGTGGAATGAAAAAGCTGTATAACCCCTAAGGAGAACATATGCCCCATTGTCAACTTTAAATGAGGGCAAGAAGGATAATGGAAGGAAAGAGCCTCCAACAGGATGAAGCCAAGGAACATGAATAACAGCAGCCTTGACAGTGAAGTGTTGAGAAGGTGGAGTCATAAGATGGGAGCAGATGTGAACTTCTTAGATGATAGGTGACCCACAGAAGCCAAAAACAAGGTGGACATGTGTGAGCCAGAAATACGCTTCTATGACTTAAGCCACTGAATTTTGGGAGTTGGTGTGTTAACCCGGTATAGACTAATTTAATCTGAATGTTACAGATCTAGCTTCCATTTCTTTAATACATAGTAATTTATATCTTACCAACCGTACATTTGGCCCCTGATTTTGTGCAACACAAAATTTGTAGCTGGTTCTTGAGGACTAGTAGATTCCCAGATAAACGTCATCCCTATTAAGGTAAAGCATACTAAGGCACTGGCCATCTCTAAGAATTGAGGTCTAAAAAACATTTCTAAAACATCTCACAAGTATTTAGGTAACAAAATGCTGGAAGAAACTGGTCATTTTCCTGATTCTAAAGCATTACTTTTTAATGCCATAAATGTGAAAAACCATTCTTCCTCTGAGAAAACTCAAGTCTTAACAACATTTTTTAAATGTAGCTTTAAAACACATAGCCATGTTTAGGGTTCATTTAAAAACAATTGTAAGAGAATTGTATTTTAATTCTTTATGAGATTAGGGTGTGGGGGGGGGTAGGTAGGTGCATGGGTGGTAGTGTGGCCCACGGATGCTTTTAATAAATCTATTCATGATAAGTTACTTTAATAAGCCAGATCCTTCTGCTTCATATATGACATGAAGACATTGTGAGAACCATATGAAACCAATGTTGGAGCTATTGAAATGCAGCCTGCCTTTTTGTGAGCATCCAGGTTTGTCACTTAGTAGTGATTAAAAGCTTAGGAGCTGTAGTGCTACAAGTGGCAATATTTGGAAGGTGTCAGGATGAGAGTCCACTGGAGACCAAGTCCACTCATGCAAGGGATCTCTGAGAGTCTATTTTAGAACTGTGTTTCTGATCTTGCCAACAGGAAAAATTAAGACACTCCCTTTCACAAAAGCAAGACTCCTTTTCCATTTATCACAAGGACTAAATTAACTGTCTTGTATTCTTTACTTTATTCTGAAGTAAGTGATGTAAGCATATTTATTCCTGTTTCATAAGTGAGGAGATAAATGAGCAGCAAAACATCCAGGATGTCAGGCCTTTCTCCAAAAGGGTCTCCAACGCTTCATATATGGAACTGCCACAAAGAGCAATATGAAGGGAGATCAGAGAACTGCAAGAAAAAAAGGAAAAAAATTCTCTATTTAGCCAGCATCTTTTCTGCACAAAAATTGAGCTCTCTACCCCGGCTTTCTGAATGAGAATCAGGCTTCTTAAAATTCACTAGAGTACAACAGGCGCAGAAGGGCCTCAGTGGCTTGAGACTGAAGTAACTTAATTCATGGTTAGATACTACCCTTTCAGAGTTTGAAATCAGCCCCTAAAAGAGCTTGAAAACATACATTTCCAAAACAACCTACTCAAAGAAGCCATAAAGAACATACAAAATAAGCTAAAGGCACTTGCTACTTCAAAACGATCACTTTCTTTTAATTCACTCTGGGTTTTAATATTATGCTAATCCCAGATATGCTATCTTAAAAAAATTAGAAGTGCCAGCCTACATCCCAAAATCAGTTCAATGCACAGAGCCTTTCTAATATTTGGGAAGCAGTTTGATACTTATTATAAGGCATTACCTTCCTGACGAGGAAAGTGAGGCTCAGAGATTTAATGACACACCGTACCCATCAGGATAGACACAGACAGTCATGCTGCAGTAACCGTCAATTCGTGAATCTCAGAGTCTTCAACAACCAAGTTCACTTTTTCCTCACGCTATTCCGCTAAGGATGGGAAGAAGGCTCAGCAGAACAAAGTCCTTCAGGAACTCAGGCTAATGGGGGTTCCCCTCCAAACATGTATTTCTCAGAAGGCAAAAGTGAGGAGGCAGGGGAAGCATGTGACAGTTCTTAAAGCTTCTGTTAGAAGTGACCTATATCACTTCCATACACATGTCATTGGCCAGAGCAAGAAAAAGGCTTAAGTCTAACATCAGCATGTGAAGGAGAGTGCAAGTTTCCCCAGTGTGCCATCCTTCATTAGCCAATGCAGTATCTCTTCCAACCTTTAATAACCTGGTTTCCATCCCAGAGGACTTATAAAAACTATATCAGTGAATCCCCTGTCCTCTGGAGTATTAGAGGGAGGAAGAAAAGCCAGGTTAAGGTGTTTAGTCCCATGGCAACCTCCCTGTAAAGTCATCTCCAGCTTGCTGTATTTCTGAACCTAAGGCCACCGCTTTTCTCAAGGCTTTTTTTCTCTGTAGAATTTCTCTTCTTCCAGGTTCTGGTTCCTATGCCCTGTTCTCATCCATTATCTTTAGATTAGTCACAGCTTCTCCACATTTTTGGCCCTCAGTTTTTAGACTACTAAATCTATATTCCATTCTGTCTATAATTTATAAGCAGTCCCTTCATAAATAACAACAACTGGATTTATCTTAGTTTGGGTACACCATTGGTTTTCTGTTTGGACAGTGCCAACAAGTATCAGTCAGTGATTAATAACTTTGTCTTCTTTAAGTCCTATGATGACATAGTGGTTAAAGCAGGAAAGAGGATAAGTAGTGAGACCTCACTCACTGAATTTTAGTGACAATATATCAGGAACTATTTTACAATATAAGAACATACCTGCCAAATAATTAAAACTGTGGTACTTCTTACTGGCAAATTCCTCAGAACAGCATGGTAAGGGGCGCCTGGGTGGCTCAGTCCTTAAGAGTCTGCCTTCAGCTCAGGTTGTGATCCCAGGGTCCTGAGATCAAGCCCTGCATCGGCCTCCCTGCTTGGTGGGAAGCCTGCTTCTCCCTCTCTCACGTCCCCTGCTCGTGTTCCCTCTCTAGCTGTGTTTCTCTCTGTCAAATAAATAAAATTTAAAAAAAAAGAAGAAGAATAGCACGGTAAGAACTTAAAATCTAAGAATATCCTTTCTGGGATTTCTGGGAATATTTAAAAAATTGTTGTCTGCTCTTTTCCCAAACAATTTCCATTGCTTATTAGCTCAAAGTAATTCCTAAGTAGTGTAGCAGAAATCTAAGAGATGTGCTTTTAGATACCTGATGTATTAAACATTGACTATATTGGGGTTTTTATCTAAAAGTCCTTTCATCACAGCTTGTCATACTATCTTTATTGATTTGTTACTGGCCACACTGTTCATTAAAATGGCAGAGAGCAAGGGATTCATTTTTAGTGCTCTTCCAGGTACTAGATTTTTTTATCTCTTAACAGTATAATTCAAGGTCAAGGAGCTTATTGTGTTTAGACAGAAAAGCAATCAAAGGAGCTTGGTTTAAAAACATACACAGAGAAAGGGAGGTTTGCAGTCTTTGCTTACCCTAAGGACTACAGCTTTGATCACAATATACAATCTGAAGAGTCTGGATATTTGCTGAGGTTTTAAGATTTAGAGTGGGAGTTGTCTTTTTTCCTTTTTTTATTTCACTAGTTTCAGAAAGAGTGATAGTAATTATTGCCTTTTATTCCCAAGCAATTTTGCTTTCTGAGTGACTGCATTTTAAATGCTGTGATCTATCTCCAAGGTAATCTTAAAGTCAACAGCCTGCTTAATTCACTACTTGCTAGGGCAGAGGGTTCAGTTTAGAAATGTCTTCAGCCAGCTTCACCTAATCTTAAAGTTCTCCAGAAATAAGATGTTCCATATTATATGTTTGATCCCCATAAACCCTGATGGACCTTTAGGAAAATCCAATCAAAAGGTGACAAAATGACATCTAGTCTTTGAGGACACTCTACTATGAACTTCCCAGACCAGAAATTATTAAATTATCTTTCTAGTTATGTGCAAATTCCAAAAGATCTCAATTAGTTGATGAGAAAAAGAAACACCTCTCCATGGTGTTTAAGTAGACAGTTTTCAAAAAGAGAAGAAAGAAGGTCAATATACATGGTAAATGGACCTAAGCTGACTATTAGGAAAGAAAACGTAAATTAAATAAAAATGAGCATTTTTCTTGCCCTCCAGAAGGACAAAATTTATCTGAAGTGCTGGGGAAAATGACTGCATTTGTGCATGGTTGGTGCAAAGTAAATGCTGTACCTCTCTTGAAATTTGGCAGTATCTATGGAAATAAATAAAGAAAGAAAGAAGTAAAATACCAGTGGTGATCAAGAAGTCCCAGTTTTGGTAGCCCCTATAGAAATGAAGGCAAGAATATTTGTACAAGGATATTACTTTATTTATGCTTCTAGAAAACTGTGGACAACCTGAGTCAGGAGGGGTACAATACATTAATTCTAATGTTAGCTGCAATGTAAAGAATGACAGTATCTAACAATCCCGAGGAAGGTTAGTGAGATATTTTTCTATGAAAAAAAAGGTTACAAAGTCATGTTAATTTATGGAATTTAAATTAAAAAATAAATTATGGCTTATGGGGGAAAAAGGAAACGTATATATCATTATTATATTTTTATACAAATAATACCAAAAACCTGGCTGTATGAGTGGTAGCCAGCCTCCAAGCTGCCCCCAAAGGACATCTGCCTCCTTTGTTTAAGCCCTTGTGTTATTAATCCCCTTCCACAGTGTATCAGGGTTGGTCTGTCTGACCCACAAAATACACCAGAAGTGATGTCATGCAATTTTTCTAGGCTAGGTAATACAAAAATTATAGCTTGTGCCTTGTTTTGTTTATTCATTCATTCATTCATTCATTCATTCATCATATTATTCATTTATTCATTCTGATGGAAGCCAGTGACCATGTTGTGAGAACCCTCAGGCAGCTATATGGTGACATTCACATGGTAGGGAACTGAGGCCACAACCAACAAAGATGTTATCCCCTTAAAAGCAAATTCTCCAGGTTTAGTTAAATCCTCAAATGACGATAGCTTGTGTCAAACCTTAACTTTAATCAGGAGAGACTTTGAGCCAGGACCGCGCAGCTAAGCCACTCCTGAATTCCTGACTCTCTGAAACTGTGATGTAATAAATATTTGTTGTTTTTGTAAGTGCTAGATTTCTGGGTAATTTCTTGCACAGCATCAATTCACCAATACAGCGTGCAAAAAGTTGTGGAAGGACACATCACTCTGTTAAATTGTTTACCTCAATGAGGTAGAGGTGGAAATGATTTTCAAAATATTTTTATTTCCATTTTTATATTTTATGCTCTAAAGTTACCATGCAGAGGCAGTTAAATGCTCTAAACAGCATCCTGGTGATCTATTCATTTAACCAACAGATACTGAAAATATTGACTGAGTAAAATATTCTGAGTTAGCCACTGTTACATATAAAGGTTTAAAAGTAAATAACACTGTGTCCTCAAGAAGATGTTTGATAAAGGTGATAGAAACTGATATTTACTTTCTCCCATCTTAAATCATAATAAATGTTATAACACTTTACATCAAATGTCATTGGGACATAGTGGGGGAAAGAGGATAATTCTGTTAGTGGAAAATTTCTGAAGAGTTTGCAGAGAAATTCACCTCCAAGGTACATCTTGGGAGACCAAGTGGAGTTTTCCAGGAAGGGGAAAGGGGGTTGGGTGGGGATAACAATACTGGAAAATACTAGAACTTGATATTTATATAATTTCTGTTTTTCTCTCAACACATACTTATTTCTGCATGTGTCTTCACCATCACAGAAAAAAAAATTAAGAACCTGTGTTCAAAAGCACAAGACAAGTGATCCTTACTTATTTGTGTATTGATTTATTATGAAATATTAAGGGAAAAACAGCTCTGTTTCTTAATTTCAAAATCCATTTTTGGTGGAATTTGATGATCTAGAGCAGAATTGGAGAACCACAGTATCTTGCTTGGGATCAGCCCTTATACAGTGTATGGCCACTGTCCAAAGAGCCAGCAGAAGTGTTCACCTGCATTATTACCAGGGATACTCCAGGGCTGGAGACTAAGTGACTGGCAGGCTGAATGATGTTACTTTATAATCAGTGCCAGTTTAATTGTACTAGTGACCCTGGGTGGTTTGGATTAACTCTGCCTTTTGTTTTTCACAGCTCTCCCTGGTTTTCAAAAACATTTCAGCACTTATCAGCATTCCTAAAGTTACACATGGTAATTACAAATACGGCTTTTATCTATTTTTTTTAAGGCTCGCATGTGTCCAGAGAAAATATCAGGCTCTTTTTTTCTTTTTTTTTTTAGAAAATGGGATTTTGCCTAAAATATAGGACAAAATATCAAGTAAGTGAAAGGATACCATTCTGCTCCCCATCCCCACATCTCACCCTGAGATAATGGAAACCTTGGGGATCCATCTCTGTAATTTTATTTTTTATAGCAGTCAGTTTCTGCATTTATAGAAAATGAGAGTTGTGTATCTTTTATCTGCTGTTTGCCATTTGGATAGGAATAATGAACTGGCATTACAATAATAAAATTGACAACTCTCTCAGTGCAACTGTTACTGTTACATCTCTTAAATTCTAGATACTTATGCACAGGTCTGTGCAATAGGGGACAGCTGCTTTTGTGGACTGGTCATTTGCATAGCTGGTTCTAAAGACAGAATTGTAGAATGTTGAAACCAGAATGGAGTTATGTAAATAAAGATTCTACAAATTTTAACTGACCATAAATATGACTCATTTTTAGTTTAGTCAAACAAATAATTTATTGACTTAAGTAATGGGAAGTCTAAAGGCTGGGATCCCTTCAAGGAGGATTTCAGTCAAGTTTGGTGAGTCTTTGCTGTCTGTAGTCTGATCGCTCACCATGGATTGACTCCATTCTCAAAGAATCTCCTTATAGCACCCAGATGGCTGCTGAAATTCTGCCCTTGAATTCTCTCAGGGTCAAATTCATCAACACAAAGGATCTCTCTTTTGGTCCAGCATCTCCTGAATAGGACAGTTCTGTTTGCTGATTGGATTGCTATACCAATGCAAGGGCAATCATATGGCCCAGGGAATAGACCTCAGGCACAGGCCAGCCCTGGATTCAGGGGTCAGGTCAAAATCATCAGAGCTATAAGGTCAGGGAGTTTCAGACCCATAATTCTGAGTCTTCTTAAAATAGTGCTATCTTGGATATTGATGAAAAGTATCAAAATCATCATAAGCCCTCAAAGTCTGCATTATAGTTTCATTACCAACCCTTGTCTAAGACTTTGCTATAGACTGAATGTTTAGTTTCCACTAAAATTTATATGTTGATGTAGTCTGCATGGTATTTGCAAGTGGGGTCTTTGGGAGGTGATTCATTCTGGATGAGGTTGTGGGGGTGGAGCCCCATGATGAAATTGGTGCCTTATAAGGGATGAAGAGCTCAGAGTTCCCTCTGTCATGTGAGGACATATAAGAAGATAGCTATCTCTGAACCAGAAATGGAGCTCTCACCAGACACCCAGACAGTTTGATCTTTTGGACTTCCCAGCCTCCAAAACTTCAGAATATAAATGTTCATTGTTTAAAGTAGTTAATGGTGGGGCACCTGGGTGGCTCAGTTGGTTAAGCGACTGCCTTCGGCTCAGGTCATGATCCCAGAGCCCCGGGATCAAGCCCCACATTGGGCTCCCTGCTTGGCTGAAAGCCTGCTTCTCCCTTTCTCACTCCGCCTGCTTGTGTTCCCTCTCTGGCTGTGTTTCTCTCTATCAAATAAATAAAATCTTTTAAAAAAATAAATAAATAAAAATTTAAAAAAATAAAGTAGTCAATGGTATATTTGTTATAGCAGCCTGAACTAAAATAGACTTTCAAACTGCTTATCTCATTTTCCCTACTTCTCTGAGATTTCCTTGTCTCCTAAGCTTTCCAGAATTCCAACAAGAGAGAAGAGGGCATTTAAAGTCTACTAACATTTCAGACTTCAGTATCAGTAGAGTACTTTCAAGTCTGCATACCACATTCCCCTCCTTCAAACCATCTCATGCTGTAGGGCAGAGATCCACAAGCTCTAGCCTGTGGGCCAAATCTGCTCTGCCACTTGGGTCTTTAGGGCCCATGAACTAAGTGATTAAAAAAAAAAATCCTAAGAAGAGTACTATCTCATGAAATAGGAAAAGCATAGGAAATTCAGATACCAGTGCCCATAAATAGACTTTCATTGGAGCACAGCTACACTCATTCATTTATATACAGTCTAAGCCTGATTTTATGCTGCAGTGACACAGTTAAGTGGTTGTGACAGTGTATCCATGCAGCAAAGCTGAACATATTTCCTATGTGGCCCTTTAGAGAAAAAGTTTGACAATCCCTGTTCTAGGGCAGTTGTTCTCACACTTTTTTAAAAACACTGCTGTTACCAGAGGTGCTATAACAAATAAACCCTCCACAGAAAGTCTGATTCTAATTTAGGAACCCTGATTCCTGGGTTGGGCCCCAAGGATCTGCATTTGCATATTTCTATGATTGCTCCTGTGAATGTCTTCCAAAGCTCACACTTCAGAAAAATCAAGTCTTTCTCATAAAATATTCTTAGAAGGAGAATCTTGATAATGTATATTTGGGTATTCCTACAACACTGCCTTCTGTCAGAAAGCAACTTAAGAGCACTGGCAATTATGAAGACAAAAGTAAAAGCTAAAGGTTATTTTCAAATTAATAATGGCACCTCATCAAAGGCAGAAGAAAATCACTGGCTCCTTTCCTGGTTCTTTCAGAGGAGTTTTTGGAGATGAGACAGGCTGCCATGATCAAAACCAATGTTTTGTGCTCCTTAGGAGTCACAGCTTCAGTGGAAATGAGAGATGACACTGTGGACTAGAGAAAGCAGAGCCTTAAGGCAAGGTACCTCAGTCAAGAGAAAGAATATGGATCCCTGAACTCAACTCATCCAGGAAATGAGTCATATAAGGGACCAGGAAGTCAACACCTACCTGGAATGACAGTCAACCCAGAGGACTTAAGGAGGGGCACCTGGATGGCTTAGTTGTTAAGCGTCTGTCTTTTGCTCAGGTCATGATCCTGGAGTCCCAGGATCAAGCCCCACATTGGGCTCCCTGCTCAGCGGGGAGCCTGCTTCTCTCTCTCTCACTCCTCCTGCTTGTGTTCCCTCTCTAGCTGTGTTTCTCTTTGTCAAATAAACAAATAAAATCTTAAGAAGAAGAACAACAACAACAACAGGAGGAGGAGGAAGTAGTAGCAGTAGAAGAAGAAGGGCTTAAAGAGCAGGTATCAATGAGAAGGAAAAGGTGAAAGTATGGGAAGCCAGAACTCAAGAAAAAGAACTTAGAGATGGACATTCCATTCAGGGACATATTCTCTGTTCTTAGGAGTCTGTAGTGGGCCTTTAACCTAGATATTTAATCCAGACATATCATTACACAAATATTTTACTACCAAGTGCCATATTCTGAACTACCAAAAGATTAGGGAATAAGACAGATATGGTCTCTAGAGCTTAGATAATCTATCTGCATAGATAAACATTAAATGGATATAGTATGTAGAGAATAATTCTGCAGTTCTCTAAGTGTGGTTCCCTGAGCAGGAGCATCACCATTACCTGGAACTTGTTAGAAATGCAAATTCTCTTGGGGCACTTGGATGTCACATTCAGTTGAGCTCCCAACTCTTGGTTTTGGCTCAGGTTGTGATCTCAGGGTTGTAAGATTCAACCCCATGTCGGTACTTTGCTCAGTGCAGAGTATGCTTAAGATTCTCTCTCCTTCTCCCTCTGCCCCTCCCTGCCATGTGCTTGGGCCCTCTCTCTCCCCCTCTCAAATAAATAAATAAATCTTTGAAAACAAAATGCAGATTCTTGGGTGCCACCCTAGATCCCTTGAATCAGTACTCTGGGGGTGAGACCCAGCCATCTGAGCCCAGTAGGTGACTCTGATGCAAGATTCAACATTATGCCCTCCATTGTCTCATCTATAAAGTAGGGTTAGTAATACTTCACATGCTTACAGATACAGCCCAAACTGTATTAGGAATAAAATAATAACAGCCCATGTTGCTTCCTAACCAAGACTACAGGGAGGATGGTTATACACAAGTGTCCAAAGCTGTATAGAGAGGATCATTTTTAATTCTTGGATCTTAAAGGCCCCTTCCTACTACTTCAGGGGCTTAAAAGCAGCATCCCATCAACACAACACATAGACACAGTTACAGAGAGGAACAACTTTGATCCATGCAGAAAGAAAAGAGGCAGTCACCAGGCTTCTGCTTTACAATGCCAGTTCCTGCTAAAAAGATAGACTCAGAACATTCTAGGATCACTCATGAGCACCCTGACACGTAAGTCAGACATCCCAGGGCATGTCACGTGAGAAAACAGCAGTATCATTTCTAACTAGATAAGTGTTATTCTCTTACTATACAAACTGGAAAAGTAATAGAGACTGGGTCCAAATTCCTCAAATAGTAAACACAGTCTGTATTGTATTATCCACAGATACTGTCTAAAAGTGGGTGGAACATGTTGCATATAATTTTCCTCACAAATTGACCCAACCTCAATAAATCCCTTTCTCATGTTTGCAGAGTCCTCTATGTTGTTACATATCAATATCCTCCAGCCCAGCTCTTAAGTTCATTTGTTCACTGTCACAAGCTCCCCTGTCCATCAAGTGCCAGCCTCTCTCAGATTTCTTGCCTGCCTGGGGGGAGCTTTTGCATCTTATGGGTGGGCCTGTCAGAGCACTGTGAGTAAGAATTCTCAGCCGCAAGAAATGGGTCCAACTTCCCTGTCTTGCCATGAGTAAGTTCCAAAGCACATTCTACAGGGAACCTCAGAAAGGCCCTGGCTGGATTAGGTCCCCATTACCCACAGCACTATGTAGCAATTAACACACTTCCACTGGTGTTTCTTTCTGTCTTTTCTCATTTTCCCTGCTCCCTCCTCCATGCTTCCTGATAGCACCTTCCAAACTGATTGTTCACATCTAAGTCCCTGTCTCAGGGTTGGTTTTCAGGAACAGGCAAGTTTACACAGCTTAAACATGATAAAACTGTGTTCCAAATGAAGACAGTACTATATTGTCCTGTGTTCTTTTGCACTATATTTTACTTTCTCAGTGTAGTCTCTTAAGTTTGCATAAGCACTGATCCTTGTCCTCCATACTCTAGGAGATGAAAAGTTCAGTCTGAAGGATTCTAGTCCCCAAGCTTCATGAACCTGATCAAAAATTGGGAGAAAGATGCTTCGTCACTGAAAGAAAAATCCCATTATTTATTTATTAGGTTTTGGAGACCTCTCAAACCTAAGAATACTTCTGTGTCACTAAACCAGCCCACCATCGAGAGTACTCTCTGATGCTGGTCTCTGGAAAGACCACCAAGCACTGTAAATGCATTCTAGTTTTTCAAAGATGTCCTGTGTAACAAAGGCACATTCAGTATTTCCGCCCATTGAAACATTGTTGATTTTGTTATGCATCTCTGCATTTCAGAGACAGCCATTTAAAAAGCCAACTTGAATTACATGTATTTAAAAGGAACTGCACTTCAGCTCATCTAAATACTTTTATTGTACAAACCTATAAAGAAAATAGCAGATTTCAGTAAGCAGAATAATCCCAGAGGAAAGTACCAGGAAGAAATAATGCTCTCAGCCGTTCTCAGAGACAAGTAGAGAAATTAAAATGCCTTTGAGATCCCTGCCATCTCAATGATTCTGCAATAAAAAGAGGAGGTGGAAACAAAACCTCCATATCTACCCATTAGTTCTATTTGAATCCCTTTTCTCCAGAAATCTTTCCTTCTGAGTTACAAATATTATCATGTCCATAATAATGATTTTGGTTTAAAGTGTGAGATGGCAAACAGAAAAAATGGGTAATGTAGATTTACTCTTATGAATATTTACTAATTATCATACACATTGTCATCATTGTTGAGTTGTTTTGGCTTTTATTTTTATTCCCCCACATTATTTTTCTATATTAAATTAAACCTGACTTGGAGATCCCACTAGCCAGAGTGAAAAGAAATCGATTTAACTCTTTGTTCAGATGTCCCTCTTCTTAGGTTGTATAAGAATCCAGGGGCATCATGCAATGTTTAGACAGTTGGTGAAGGGCTTGTTAACTTTATTCAGTCATGGTAACCACCAATATGTGAATTGTCCAGTGAGATCCATTGGAGACAGGCTGGGTCCCCTATGCCTACTATGGGACCCAGAGCAATTTAAATAAAATTGTCAAAGCCATACCTCTCTCTGTTTCTCTCTTTTATTGAAGTATAGTTGACACATAATGTTACATTAGTTTCAAGTATACAGCATAGTGATTCAACAACTTTGTACATTTGTTTGAAAAATTTTATTAGTGTGTGTGTGTGTGCGCGCGCGCTAGAGGGGGGGGAGAGAGGGAGAGAGGGAGAGAGAGAAAGAACACAAGCAGCGGGAGGGGCAGGTAGAGGGAGAAGCAGGCTCCTCACAGAGCAAGGAGCCTGATTAGGGCTCAGTCCCAGGACCTTAAGATCATGACCTGAGCCGAAGACAGATACTTAACCAACTGAGTCACCCAGGCACCCCAAAAAGTCTGTACAGTATGCTCACCACAGGTGTAGCTACCATCTGTCACCATACTAGGCTATTATGTCACATTGATTATATTCCCTATGGTATACCTCTTATTCCTATGACTTACACATCCCATAACTAGAAGCCTGTACCTCCCACTCCCCTTCACCCATTTTGCCCATCCTTGCACCTGATCAAAGGTCAAAGCCGCATCTCTTATGACTTAGGCCCCCAGCATCCTTATCACTGAAATAGTGCTCTCTGATGGGCACTGGTGCTCACCACTCCTAGATCAAAATAGTCCTTTTTAGTCTTCAATGTGCTCCAGGATTTCTGCTTGACTTCTCTCTTCATTACATTTAACTTTTTCTTCCAGGATTCCTGCTTGACTTCTCTCTTCATTCCATTTATTTTTTTCCATTGAATCCCCTTCCAAGAGAAGTACTTTCTCCTCTCACTGAGTCTGTAGAAACACCAATGCCAGCTCTTTTTCTGCAGGTGGGAGTGAATAGGTGGGAGAAGAAATAAAGTCTTTTTTTCCCTCCTAACTCACCATATTCTACCTGCAATATCTAAAAATAGCCAAGAATTTGGCCTCCAATTTAATAACTATGCACTAAGCTCTTTCCAGATATTAACCCATTTAATCCATTAACTCAATTAAATAGTATTATTTATACTATTCTGAAGATCATGAACTGAAACTCAGAGAAAATCATGGCCTGTCAATGTTGCACCACTAGAAAGATCCTGATTTGGGATTTGATCACAGACTAGCTGACTAATACTACTATATTCTTGCTAAGTCATACCTTGGACTAATAATTGCTAGTAATAAAATATCTTAATAGCTAGGAAGTTTTTTCAGTTTTTACTATTTCCCAGGCACTGAATTTAACATTTTTCCAAACCCTGGAGATAAAAAAAAGAAGAAAGCTTCTCTGCCTTCATTGTGCAGGACCAAAGACAACAGTGGAAGGAAGTCTGAAGAGTGACCTGAGAAGACTCTAATTTGAGAGCTACAGGTATCCAGCTCACATGAACCCTCCTGTCAGGTGAAGAGTACAGGAAAAAGGCAAAGACAGCAGTAAATAAAAATTAGGAGAATGCCTGCGTGGCTCAGTCAGTTAAATGTCTGCCTTCAGCTCAGGTCATGATCTCAGGGCCCTGGGACTGAGTCCTGCATCAGCTTCTCCCTCTGCCACTGCCCCTCTCTCCTCCTCCCCAGTTCGTGCTTGCTCTCTCTCTTTCTCTCTCTTTCTCTCTCTTCTCTCAAATAAATAAATAAATAAATAGATAGATAAATAAATAATTTTTTTAAATTGGGAGATTTCATCTGGACGCTTTGTCAAGAAGGGTATAATAGACTAGAGAACTCAAGAGTAGATTCACAACCAAAGCAATTCAGTTATTTCCTTATTTGTAAATTTTTTTCTGTGGATATTAAAAGTTTGAAACCTATAATGTCTCTTCTCAGTTTTATACCTTGCAATATCAGTCCCTTGTACTTATAATAAAATACTAGTCCCTTACCGTGTTCTGCTAGACCCACCTACCTGACACCAGGGGTTACCTTGCCGAATCAAACTGCAGAACCATCAGCCTCTGCCATCTTCCTCAAACCCAGAAAACTCATTTCCTCCTTAGGGTCTGGGTATTTGCTCTTCCTTATATCTGGAATCTCGTTTTCTTTTTCTTTTCTTGGTTAGCTCTGTCTCATCGGTTAAGTCTCATTTCAAATGTTGGAGAAATCTCTGCTACCTAGTCTATAGTAACACTGCTCTACCTGCATCCATGTATTCATTCATTTGATGACTTTTTAAAATTTTATTCTTTACTGAGATATAAATAACATACATGTTATATTAGTTTCAGGTGTACAATATGATGATTCAGCAATTCTATACATACTCAGTGCTTATCACTGTAAGTATACTTTCACACCCCTTAATCTATTTCACCCATCCCCTGCCCACTTCCCCTCTGGCAACCACCAGCTTATTCTCTGTGTTTGAGTCTTTTGTTTGTTTGCCTGTCCCTTTTTTCTTTGTTCATTTGCTTTGTTTCTTAAATTCCACATAGGAGTGGTATTTGTCTTTCTCTATCTGACTTCACTTGGTATTATGCTGTCTCTTGGTTTATATATACAATGGAATATTACTCAGCTATAAAAGAAAATGAGATCTTACTATTTACAGCATCATTTGATGAATGCTGAATCCTATGTTCCAACACTATTCTTGGCCAAGGGGATAAAGTAGGGAATGAACTTGGCCAAATATATATTCACCCTCATGATACTTATATTCTAGTGGGAGTGTTGGACAATAATCAAAGATAGAGGAGAGCTACTAAGGAGCATTACTTTCCTGGCTTCCTCCCTCTGCTACTGCTATGAGCTGGCTGCATGCCTGCATGGAAGGTCATAGCTCCTGCAGGAATGTCCTCACCACACAGCCATGTTCCAAGTTCTTATTATTGTTTCTTCTCCTTGAGCCCCTCCTCATTAATCCCAGGTACTACCTTTCCCCTATAGTTTCTCGATAACCTGCCTGCACTCTTAGAGTTAATTTATTCAAATTCTCAAATTACCCACTATATGAGTGCCAGGAGCCTAAGAATTATGAAAGACCTCACTGGGGAGATGGTAATTAGTTAGAAACCTGTAGGAAGTAAGGGAACAAGCAGAGGGATAGCTAGGAAATACCTTCTAGGAAAGAACAGCAAATGCAAACAAACTATGTTAGTTTTGTATTGCAGCCTAATAAATTTAAAACAAACTTTGGTTGACTTAAAACAGCATACTTAGGGATGCCTGGGTGGCTCAGTTGGTTAAGCCACTGCCTTCGGCTCAGGTCATGATCCCGGAGACCCGGGATCGAGTCCCACATCGGGCTCCCTGCTCGGCGGGAAGCCTGCTTCTCCCTCTCACACCCCCCCCCCCACTTGTGTTCCCTCTCTGGCTGTGTTTCTCTCTGTCAAATAAATAAAATCTTTAAAAAAAAAAAAAACAGCATACTTGTACTATTTCATAGATCCTGTAGATCAGAAATCCGAGCACAGGATTGGGTGCTCTGCTCCAGGTCTCTCATAGCTGAAACCAAGGTACTGTCTGGGCTGGTCTATTATGTGAGGCTTAGGGTTGTTTTCCAGCTCATTCAGGTTGGTGGCAGAATGCAGTTAGTTCTTTGTGGTGACCAGGCTGAGGTCCCATTTCTATGTTGGCTGTCAGCTGGGGGCTACTCCCAGCAATGGGCCACTTGCATTCACTTCCATGTGGCCTCCTCCATCTTCAAGCCAACAACAGAACTCTTCAAATGTCAAATTTCCCTCATGCTTAAATCTCTGACTTTCTCTGCCT
>PITA01009700.1:0-76007 GCA_004023965.1 Spilogale gracilis | reverse complement strand
CTCTTGTCCCCCTCCCCCTTCCCCTCCCTCCCTCCTTCTTCTTCTCATAAATGCGAGCTCCTTAAGGCCAGGATATTTCCCCCATGAGTTTATCCTAAGGACTTGAAAGAATAGATGGCATATGGCAAATACTCAATAAATACTTGTGGAATGGATACATGTTGGTTGGTGAGTTTCTAGGAAACCATCAAATGACGTTGATTAAAAGACAGCCAAACCCTCACCACCTGTCTGGTTTCATAAAGGCACGGCTAACTCCAGAGGAAGTGGGACAGAAATGCCAAGAAGTAAGCTTGTAGAGGAACCTTAATAGGAAATCACAGCACACACAAATTTACACAATTGATTGTCTTACTGTGTGAGTTAACCAATTCGTATTCCTCCCAAGAGGGTCTTCTCCTGCACGCAATGTAAGTTCCTCGAGTGCGGAATAAAGCTTGACTCCTGCATCGTTTTCCTTGGCCCCACAGGAAGGAATCCTCTGGATATTGTAAGATTATTTCGGTGGGAAGGTCAGACAGCTCTTAACTCTGACTTGTTACGCTTGGCTCTGAAGAAAAACTCCTCTGCTGGATTGAATCTCTTTTTATAACCCTTCTGTGGAGTTTTGATTTTTTGGTAACTATATCTTTTAAGCCATACTAGCCAGTTTATTTTTTTCAAAGCTGTCCTTCTGTATTGACTCTTGCTCTTTTCCTGCAATTTCCATCCGTCTTGCTGTTTTAGCGTCTTGCAGTCTGATGTGGGGTATTTGACGCCCATCTGCTAGGTTTCCCTTATGGTCGATTGCTTTCTTAGTTTTTGGATTTCAAGCTCATTTTCAGTGTCCTCCCACTCCCCACGGAATCCCAGGGATTTCCTCTTCATCTCACCACTGCCTCAACTGTGTTATTGTTCCTCCGCAATGTTTTTGTTTTTTCCATTCTCTTCAGAGCTTGGAGATGCCTCTAAATATGAAACCGACCATCAAACCAGTGGGAGGCAAAGGGAGACACTGCTCTCCATCCAGGATCTAATGAGTTTTCCATTCCTTGTTCTTTCCTGTGGATGGCTGGCAGATTTTTTCCTCGCCCCCGCATTCAGAGCCCTGACCTATACATGGACCTCAGTTTCCGCTTTACTCCTGTAAGGAGTCTTCAAAGCTTGTCCTCTGCCTCCAGGTCTGTGTTAGGCCCACCCCTGCTGCAGGGCTGTGTAGGGCGGCCTGCTCGTCAGCCTCTCTGACGCCCAGCCTAGCTATGCTTGACCAGTTTTTATACAGTCACTGTGTGTTTTGTTGACATAGGGCGAGGTCGTAACCCGTGTGATGTACCAGATTGTCTCTCATCCTGTGTCCCAGCTACTCCAGACCCAGGTGGCGCATCACCCATAGTGTGGCCTCTGTCTCCTGACGGTATAGTGATACGGTGGCATCTACGCGCTTTAGGTATGCTTAAAACTTCCATAATAAGACTTAAAAAAAAAAGTGTCCGCCAGACATTCTCTACGCATTCTCAGCTGCCTAACGATGATCAGCGAAGAGCGCCAACATGGGACGGAAGCTCTCCCGGGTTGGATCCCCAACAACATGAGGTCAGAGTATCCTGCTCCAGGCTCAGGCACAGAAGGAGCATCCTGGCTGGGGCTCGTGAGCGCTGAGTCTGGTGCAGCTCTGGTCCCTTTACGAGAGCAGGTGCACAGAGGAGCGGTTACTGGGTGAGCTCAGTTTCGGGGAAACTGAGGGCTGCCTCCCTCCATCTTCCCTGGCTGCAGGCTCCAGGTGGAGGGAGGAGTCCAG
This sequence comes from Spilogale gracilis, assembly GCA_004023965.1. NCBI lineage: Eukaryota > Metazoa > Chordata > Mammalia > Carnivora > Mephitidae > Spilogale > Spilogale gracilis. Next base: position 74,230 of record PITA01009700.1, on the reverse strand, counting down.
CCCCAGACATTTCCTCGGGAGCTGTTGCTCGCGAGCACTGGTGGAAAATGGGAAAATGAGCCCGGGACGGAAGGAGGTGCAATAGAGGCTGCATCATTCTTACCACGTGGAAGCCTGGCCCATAAAGTGCTGGGGGCTTTGGGTGACCCACTGACCCATGGACTTGACTCAGCCGCCCTGAGACAAAGGCTCAGCATCCTTGGGAGCTGGGGTGTTGTTGAGAGTTGCCCCCTGAGGGCTTGAATTCAGGTGCAGCTGCGAGGTGGGAGACCAGCAGGAGGCTCAAGGGCTACGGCGGGGGGCCCGGAGGGGGCTGCACGCACCACGCGGTCATGCGCTCCTACCACCCTCGGGGACCACAGTGAAACCTGCGTGTCCTTGCAGCGTTCACATAGACCTTCGCCTCTTTCCCTGGAGATGGAATTTACTGGCCTTAGTAGCCACTCTCTTCAACCTCAGCTCTTCTTCCAAGGGCATCCTGAAGATTCCCAGAGAAGCAATATTGAAAATGGAAGAAAAATACGATGCAGTCTTCTGAGCTGCCCCGGACATCTGATATGCAATCTGGCTCAGTGAAAGGCAACGGGAGTGACTCATACTTTCAAGGCTAAATGGGGGAATAACGTTGCTGTAACCTCTGGCTTCAACCACACTTTCTTCTGGGAAGTCTGATCTCCTGGGAGCTCCGTCTTCTTGGGCTTTCCTGCAGCCTGAGAAAGCAATTAGGAGCTGTATGTCTGGTAGCCAAGGGAAGACCTGCCCCCACAGTATGCTGATGAATGTTAACCACTGGCTCTAAGCAGGGAAAGAGCCAGACACGGGGTTTTTAACGTGTGCCCATGTCTGGGATGTAAACAGTCCTACTGCGGCTGACTGATTTCAAGCCACTGCTGCTTAAACAACTGGCTTGCAGAATTCCGAAAACTTGACTAATTGGCTCTCGTGTGCTGTTCCCAGCTGACTGGCTCACTGGGGCCACGGAGGGCAACTCCTCTCCTGGACTGCGCGACTTCAAAGGCAGGCTCTGCAAATCCTGTTGCACCTCCAACAGCATGAAGGGGAACAGCCCTGCAGGGACCGGAGGGAAACAGTGACTGACATGCACCCTCCGCTCAGGGAACCAGAACTTCACAACAGCCTCGCACAGACCCTTGCCAGCTCTGAAAACCAAGAAAGGGGAGACCGCAAAAGCAGAAAGACACCTGTCACTGACCCACAAAGAGCTGGCAGGAGCTGTAGCCACAGGGACGACGCTCATGAGGCCAGAAGGGAGGTTCATCCGGCAGACTCTTCTGCATTTATCCCCAGCGGTGATACAGTTCCGAGCACGGAGGTGACCGAGCCCCGCTTTACTACTTCCCCTGAGTGTCATAATCAAACATGCCCTCTCCGCAGGTCACCTTCTGCTGAACAGAAGTCAAGTGGGTTTTTTGAGCATCTTTCAGAGCCCAGCTTTTGGGGAGACAGCTAAGAGAGCTAAAGACGGATGTCTGTTTGGAAATGACGGTGGGCTTTTGTAACCCAGGGAAACAAGAAATTCAAATTCTGGAAAATGTCTCCTTCAACCTGAATTTAACCACAGGGTTTTAGTTAAGTGAGTTGACAAATTATATTTAAATTAGTTGACTTGTCTAAACTGATGTTTTGCTAGAATTCTAGGAAAACGTAGGTTGAAGGGGAAAACTGAATTAGGAGATTTTTAAAAATACCTAAATTAAGGATAATTTGAGAAATTAGTTGTGGGGATTATATAACCAGATAATGTCATAATCTGGTTATGATATAACCAGAAAAATGTTATAATTAAAGAGCATTTTGTTTATGGTAACTAAAGTGTTTGCTCTATAAGACTATATTTCTCCCTCATGTTAAACCGATAAGTCAGAGTATTGTGTATCTCTGTTCCATGCGAGAAGAGCCTAGCATCCGACAGAAACATCTTAAAAACTCAGTAGTTCCTAGATCTGGGCTGATAAAAGGTCTCGACCAATAAAGCAGAATTTCCCCCATTGTTTACTACCGCAGAGCTGAGGGATTAAGGTTTATTAGCAGGTTTCCAAACCAGGAACGAGCTAGTAGTCCTGTTCATTCTTTTATCTATGCTATAATACCTCAGTGCCTCACACTGGAACAAAATAATATAGGACAATAAAGAGAAAGAAAAAAATCCTCTTCGCTTACCCTTTAAAATCCCCAGAGATGACAGCTGCGGCGGTTGACAGCAAATGATACGCCAATAAAGGGCATCATATGCAAATTTACCTTGGGGTCTCCCTTAAATGATATATTTTTAGGTTGATTTTAAAGGCATAAAACATCCCTTAAAAACACTGTCCCTCTTGCATATGTGCTCTGCCTTACCAATTATCGCTAAACGATGGAACCTGCTGAAGACCAGATGATTCAAAACAATTGAAACCTTCTCTTAAGAAGCTCTGCAGCTTGCCTTGCCTTCAAATATAGGTGTAGCCGCTTTCAGCAGACTTCAGAGGGAGGGAGGATGGGGTTTGGCGGGGTGGGTATGGAGATGGGAGATGAGAGAACCTGAGTCACCGCAGGTTCGAGAGACAGTGCCCTGTGGGGTGGGCTGGTCATCTTGGAGGAAGGGTGCTCGGCAGTGGGCTGCAGGTGGCCACGTGCACGGGGCAGCCTGCCATGCTGGGATCGATTCTCTGAAATAAGATTCTGCTCCCAGGTGCTCTCTTTCCTCCCTTTGTCTCTCCTCCCCTCCTCCCCTCTCTCTCCCACCCTCTCTGTCTCTGTCTCTCTCTCTCTTTTTCAGCAGGTGTGGGACAGGGAGAAGGTCATGGGGGGATACCTTTGAAAGGAAAAGTGATGGGGTGTGGGGAGGAGAGGGGACAGAGGCCAGGCTTTCCACCCAGCCTCACCGCTGGACAAGACCCGCTGGCCCTGGTTGCCACTGGATCTCTGCCCCGGCTCGTGACTCGTCCCCTCTTGCCACACTTGCCCATTGCAGTGGCCAGAGGGAGCTGAAAATCTAAGGGAACTCTGTTGCTGCCCGTCTGGAGGGCTTTCCTGCTCTGGCCGGATGAGCTTGTGTGAGGTCCTTTCTGGCCTCAAACTTTATCTCACCACACTTTCCCTGTAGTCATGGGGCAAGGAAGGGCTCATCAACCCCACTACAATACAGGGAAAGGAGGCTCAGAGAGACCCAGGGCTGCCCGGGTGAGTAGGGTGAGCTTCTTGGTGAGAAGGTGGTACAGCCAGGCTTTCTAGGGGGTGGGCTCATCTCCAACCCGACAGTGTTTCCACTCTATCTAACTCATACTGAGTTTGGGGTAGCTATGGGCTACCCAAGTTCAAGTGGAAGGTCAGACACTATGGAGGGTGGGGATCCAGGCTTCGAGCCCATTGAGCTGACAGCGGTGGCTGAGTCTGTGGGGGTTAATGAGAACACTAAGGGAGGGAGGACACAGACCGGAAAAGTCTCCAACATTCCTTGCATTCCTGGTCCACCCCTCACAACTCTTCAGGATGTGATGTGGGATGGGTTGCCTCCACAGCCTGTTTTCAGTGGGTCCCCTGCCTCTGGCCCTGGCTTACAGAACAAAATATCAATGGATGGGGTAAAATCCAAGGTAGGATCGGCTTTAGTTCTTTCCAGAAAATAGCCGTTTAAAATCTCTCTTGGCTTCCGGTCACTCTGAGAATCTGATGGAAACTAAGAACTTCCTAGAGAAATCTACATAACCTTTCATACATAACATTAGCAGGTTCTTGGTTCCAAGAATCACTATTTTGAAGTGTCAAGTTGAGACTTGAAGGTTCAGATTAAGAACTCCTACCCGAGGGCGCCTGGGTGGCTCAGTGGGTTAAGCCTCTGCCTTCGGCTCAGGTCATGATCTCAGGGTCCTGGGATTGAGCCCCGCATCAGGCTCTCTGCTCAGCAGGGAGCCTGCTTCCTCCTCTCTCTGCCTGCCTCTCTGCCTACTTGTGATCTCTCTCTCAAATAAATAAATAAAACTCTTAAAAAAAAAAAAAAGAAGAACTCCTACCCGAGAAGGTCTTTCCCAGCAAGATAGGAGATGGGCTTATGGGTGGAAACCTCTCCATCAGAGCTCCCTTCCAAGGGTGCCCAAAATATAAATTGTAAATTGTGTAAAGCTTGAAGCAATTACATTTTCTAGAGAAGAATTCAGAGTCGCATTAAACATGTTTTTCTACTTTGGGAATGTACCACTTGGCTGCTAGCCCAGAGATGGTGGTGGAGATGAGAGATGCAGAGTGGACGTGAGTTATGTGCATGGGGGCGGTAACTGGGACATTACGAGTCTGCGTAATGGTCTGCTCCATATGGAGAGTGCCAAGAGTGCCCCCCTGGTGACAATTTCTGAGTACGTCCTTTGAAGTTGTTCCTTTCATTGATTTTGTGGTTCCTTCATTCCATCGTTCATGACCTCTGCCAGACTCGTGTCTCCAGGTGACTGCAAAGAGTCAGGGGAAGGGGAAAGGGCCCAGGTGGTAGATCTTGCTTCTCGGGGCCCTCTAGTTGTCATTCACAATGAAGGTATTATTTTCAAGAGGTAGCTAAGCCTCATTTTTCCATGTAGTGCCTGTTTCATAGTTTATACACGGATGTCCTAGTAGCAGAAATTTTGGGGAAACTAAGCCTTTTTTAAGGTAGTTATATAAATATAACTACTTATAGTTAAGAGGCCGGCGGAAGTCGGTTTTGTGCTTATAGCTGAGGAAGAGGAGAGGGGAAAGGAGACAAGAATTGTATCCACGCAGCATGATCCTCACCCATTTTGGGAAACTTTGTTCATCTGTTTTCTATTCCATTTCTGGCTCCCCATGGGAGCTGCCATGACAGTGCTGCCTGACCCCCCGCTGGCTGCAGTGGACAGGGTCTTAGGTATTCACCTGACTCAACACAGGCAAGAGAGCTTTGGAAAGTTGTGGATTTTGAATTGAAAAAAGAAGTCAGCCTCCTTCAGGGGCCCAAAGTTTAGACATGTAGCAGTGGTTTCTGACATGTGGGCTAAAGAAGCAAAGGAAACTGAGAAGGGCCATGGGGGATGAATGACCCCCAAGACTGCCGCTGTCCCCACCCCAGATTCACTCGCTTCTGAAGTCTTGATGGATTCTTGCTATTGAGCTCTTGAGACACTCTAGGACTTTTTAAATATACCCTCCCTCTTTTCTTATACTACTTTGAGTTAGGTTTCTGTACTTTGCAACCCAAAGAATTCTCACTGTTGAGATCTCAAGAGCTTCAGAGGCAGGTGCATCCAGGGTGTAACCCCAGCCCAAGTGAGGGGAATATTTCTCAGTCCAGGCTCATGGCAGAGGGTCAGGTCTCCAAATCACCGAGGGGGAGACAGGAAAATGGGAGATGAGATGAAATGTTCCAAAGAGGATGCAAAAATAATGGTTCTGCCATCCTGTTAAATAGGGGTTAGAAATCCTAACCCAGGTGTCTTGTCAGTGACAGGAGCGTCAGCCCAGAGTGCAGCCCACAGACTCCAGAGTTTCTGTTTTGTTTAGAAGAGTGTCCAATTAGACACATTTCTTTTGCAAATCAACAAGTCCTTGTGTGATCTACATACCAGGAATCACATTGCTATACGTAAAGAATGGATGTAAAACCATGGGATAACATTTCTTCAATGGATTTTGGATTTGTGGAGTTAGTTGATGACTCATCAATAGGACCAGAGTTGATGATCCCTGAAAGACTCAGCTATGAAGACTGAAGTGATAAGAACATTAAGTGGGCATGAGTTGTAGGAGCGATTTCAAGCTCGCATCAGGAAAAAGGAAAAACGGTTTCAAAACATGGAAATATTTGTGGTCTCAGAAAAAAATGTAAAGTATGTCTAGCATCTGGCGTACCCAGTGGCCTTTTTCCTACTGGCATCATAGCCTTCCTTTCCCACAGGTTTATTTGAATGAGACCCAGAAATGGTGTGATAGTGGCAGGCTGCTCCTCAGGGGAGGATGACAGCTTTGCACATGCCATCTTTTCCTTTCGTCCAAAGGGCGAAAGTACTTCAAGTGACCAAGAGGTCATCCAGCATTCTTCAGAGAGGACTCCAGAGTGGGTTTCCCTTATTCCACAATTCCCCTGAAGCTGTACATAAATGTTGTTATTATATTTTCCTTGGGAGAAGGTCCATAGCTTTCATCAGGTTGTCCTAGGACTTGTGACCCCCAGACTGGTTAAGATCCACCATCCAACCCACTCATTACAGATGAAGAGATGGAGGCCTAGGGAGTGGAGGATTTGGTGATGATCCTGTGGGTAGGAGATAGCGAAGCCTGGATGAGAAATGAAACCTCCCAAGCCCAAGAACTCTTTTCCCCATTACTGTGCTTTGTAAAGAATCCATCCTAGGTCCTTAAGACACTTAATTTGCTTCAAGGAAATGTGACATCTATAAACCATGCTTTCCTTAACTGAGAATTAATGAATAAATAAGAGCTCTCCAGCTTCCAGAACACAAGAGGTTATTATAATGCCTTTGGTTATGACTCGTATTAAAAAAAATACTACCCACCAATGTCCTCAAAGGTCTTGTAAATATTAACTCATTAATCTTCATATTGGCTTCACAAGGCAGGATTTTTTTTTTACTTGAGAAATACACTTTTCTTACTCCCATTAGATTTAAGCTATCTTAAGAGTTAAAACTCAAAGCAGAACAAAATACCTAGAAATGAATTTAAAAATCTATCTAGTAGGAGGGAAAGGATCTTAGATGAATTATTTCCTACAACGGGGTATTGAATTTGGAATTAAGATTCCTGGTCACAAAGGCACAAAGGAAACATACTTTTCATTTTTCATTCATATACCCAAGACAAACTAGTATTGATTCCATTTTGCCATAAAAGAAACACAGGAGCTTATTTAACATGTGCTTTCAAGTGAATATCTTCACATTTCACCTTGGTTTACCTGTTTACAGAACCAGGGCGGTAATGAGGGATACCCCCCTCCCAGAGAAAGCAGGATACACTGTGATGAGAATATAGGAGGCTTCGCTATCCCAATAGGAAGCAGGTGAGCCATCCAGAGAGAGGAGAGCAGGTGAGAAAGTTTGGAGTGATTGTTTTCAGCACCTCATATTGCTTCCATCTTTTGGAGCGTCCTGCAACAGTTGTCCTTCATCTAACTTCAGTTCCTCATAAATGCAGTTCCATTGGTGTGCCCACCCTTTTAGATTCATATCTTGCCATCGTAGATGAGTCCTCACTGAGATGACTCCTGGGCTTCCCCAGCTCTGTTGCCCAAACGCCGTGACCTCTAGTGCAGACCTACCATGTGTCTGTCATGGCGCTGGAAGTCGGTGCAGAACGTCTGATGGGCCATTGTGAAGACTTCAGGTCACTGATCAGGGGATTGGTACCCAACTACTCCCTTGCTCCCTTTAATCTGTTATCCGTTCTTGCAACTCTGCCTTTTCCAAGGTCACCAATGACCACAAGGTTTGGTGGGAAAATTGCCAAACTGATCAATTAATTTTTACACAATAGTTTTATGTTTTTTTGTGAATGTAGACATAATATAGTTTTTTTTGAAAATATATGAAAATATTAAAAGAATACAGATAATTCTGAAGTCACCTTTCATCACATTAGAAATGTAGTAACTGTGGGGCGTCTGGGTGACTCAGTGGGTTAAGACCTCTACTTTAGGCTCAGGTCATGATCTCAGGGTTCTGGGATCAAGGCCCGTGTTGGGCTCTTTGCTCAGCAAGGAGCCTGCGTCCTCCTCTCTCTCTGCCTGCCTCTGTGCCTACTTATGATCTCTCTCTGTCAAATAAATAAATAAAATATTTAAAAAAAAGAAATGTAGTAACTGTGGATGTATGATGCTTTAATTTTCCTTCAAGAAAGAACTTGCCATTCAGCTACGAGAAGTGTAGTTCGCTGCTGGCCTCCAGTGGTTGGTGCCCTTAGAACCTGGTCAGCAATGGAGAAGAGGCCACGCCCTTTTTGGGTAGCCCCTTGCTAATGATAGAGCATGGTCATAACATTAGAACCTGGTAAGTCCTGCTCATAAGACTCTTCTAATGGGCAGTCTTCACCCCAGACCTCCCTTCTGGGTTGGCAGAGGCCAGAAAACTCTCTCTAGTGTTGTCTTCCATGTTCGACGGGAAGGCCAGGGGACGCACTTTCAGCAAGGCTACTTGGAATGTGCTGGTAAGAGGGGCACCAGCATCACCAAGAAGTTTCAAGGAGGCTCTCCCACTTTGTCCCATTCCAGTATGCCCGCTTCCCTCGGCCTTTCAATCCCTTCCTCCACCATCTGCCATGACAGCCAGGCATATCCTCTTTGTTCCATGTGGACTGCTGGTTTCTCCTCAGAGCTGCCCTGGGCCAAGGCTGATGGTAAGAAAGACTATCACAGAATCCTGCTCAGTGACAGTCAGGTCTAGACCCTAAAGCAATAGATACCATGGGATATCCCTGGACCACCAGAAGCCAGATGGTCACAATGATCAAAACCACTGACAAAATCGGATTGGCCGTGAGGGGTGTGAATTGTGGCAATAATTTAATAAGACATGGTCTTCCGGGGGGGAAAACAGATGAGCTCCCAACAGTGGTATTTCAATATGTAAATTCAAAAGGAAGTGCGAATGGGTGAGCAGGAGGCTGAGGGCAGTCATTCCAAATAAGGTCACAAACTGTTGCCCGGGTCCTAGACCCAAGTCAGAGTTTAGGCTGGAAACACATTTGATTGAAAACCTCCCTGGGTTCCCAGAAATAAAGACCCCCCAACGTTGTCCTAACTATACTGTGACAATACCCTCAGTCTCTCCCCAGAGGGACTGTGGCCTTTTACTCAAGTGCCAATATACTATACAAAGGAGAATTCCAGAACTTTCTGAGGACTAGTATTAAGCGTCTGTGTTGACATTGTTACTCAGAGACCCAAAGTGCCCCGTGGTCCCTTGCTGGAGTGAGGGCGTTCGGATCAGGTAAGTGGTATCCCGGTCAAAGTATACCTTAGAATATGTCAAGTGATTTGGTGAAAGCCTCTGGTGGTCATGTCCTTAGCTCTCTGTGCATAGTTAGGATCGCTGTATCTCAGAGGTGGAAGGGCCTCCATATTGGTTCGTTGGTTCATGAAATGAGAGCTGTCATAGTGGGGGTGGTCCAGCAGAAACCCTGAAACCATTCCCTCCCCTGTTAAAGATAATAAATAAAAAATAAGATTACAGGGGCGCCTGGGTGGCTTAGTAAGTTAAACATCTGACTGTGGCTCAGGCCATGGTCCCAGGGTCCTGGGGTCAGGCCTCATCTGGGGCTCTGCACTCAGCGGGCGTCTGCTTGTCTCCCTCCCTCTGCCCCCCCTCCAGCTTGTGCTCTCTCTCTCTTTCTGCCTCTCAAATAAATAAAATCTTTTTTTTAAAAAAACTAAGATTACAGCTTATGAAGGGAAGTAAGGAACAGTGGTGTATCATCAAAGACCTAAAATGCAGGGTCTCGGTCCCAACTATAATCACATCTAATTTGCCAGCTTCTCCTATAGGGAGCAGTGGACCTGAGAGTAAGTCTGGGCCCCGGCAGTTTCAGACGAGTCGCAGCCCCAGGACGGCGGCCGTGCCAGACATGGGGTTGAGCTGGAGTAGGTAAAAACGCCATTGATTTGGTGACTGTATTCTATCTCTCTCAGGGAAGGGACCAGAAACCATTCATATTCACCTTTTATGGACAATGACACACATTCACAGATTTTCCAGGAGCTCGATTGGTCAGAGAACTTAGACTTCATCTGAGCATCCTGGACAACATGACGTTAATCCCCTACATCAATGATATCTCTGTGCGACGATGAGGGAGGGGTGCCTGGTGTGCTGGGGGCCTTGGCGCGGTGCATGTGCTGCACACGGTGGGGGCTGTGAAGGTCGAGGGACCTGTTACTTCAGGGAGGGCTTAGGGGCTCAGCTGTCAGAGACACATGCAGAGTGCCTTCCGAAGTAGAAGGCAAATTGCTACGTGTTGTATCCTTCTCTGGAAAGAAAGAAAGAGAGGGAGAGGGTGGGATAGAGGGAGGGAGGGAGGGAGGAAAGGAAGAAGGAAGGGAGGAAGGAAGAAGTAAGGAGGGGAGGAAGGAAGAAGTAAGGAGGGGAGAAAGAAGAAAGGAAGGGAGGGAGAAGGAAGGGAGGGAGGAAGGAAGGGAGGAAGAAGTAGGAAGGAAAGAGAAAGGGAGGATGGGGGAAGGAAAAGAGGAAGTAAGGAAGGAGGAAGGGAGAAAGGGAGGTAGGAGGAAAGGAGGGAGGGAGGAGAAAGGTGGGAGGAAGGAAGGAGGAAGAGAGGGAGGGAGGAGGAAGGAAGGAAGAAAGGAAGGAAGGATGGATGGGAGGGAGGAGAGAAAGAACGCATCTATCAAGCTTCTTTTGGCTCTGGAGGGCACCATATTCCACACCTAGAAACACTGCTTTGGTTTGTTTGCCTGGTGACACGGAAGGCCGTCAGCTTCGAGGAGCCTCAGAGTGGTCAGTACAGGGCCCTCCATAATCTGCACTACCCGGCTCTTTTGGAAGTGCCCCATCCACAAGCCTGGAATCTCAAACAACATAGCATTTGCCCAGAGGGTAGAAGGAAGGTGGGACTGAGCCCATGAGGATGAGATCTGAGTGCTGAGAGGGCGTTCTGAGGGCGGGTGCCATCCCGAGGATGCAGCAGGCACCCCGAATCAGACTGTGCCCCCATAGTGAGAAGACTGCGTCCTGAAACCTAGGGCAAAACAGGAATGCCTCCCCCTTACCCGGATTTCCAATGGCCCACTGCGGACTTGGTGATTCCCGTCCTTCCAGTTCTGGGTTCTGCAGGGTAAGTTGTTCTGGGCCCTAGATGGGTCATGCTCTTGCCCAGGGACACAGGGAGAGCCCCACTAAACCATAAGGTGCCCCTCCTACTTTGCATTCCTCGTGTCCTCAGATCAGCAAGAAGAGGAATCTTTTTTTATAAGAGATTAATTAATTTATTTGAGAGAGAATTTCTCTCTCTCTGGAAGAAGGGCAGGGGCAGAGGAAGAGAGAGAATCTCAAGCAGCCTCTGCACTGAGCACGGAGCCTGATACGGAGCTCAATCTCACAACCCTGAGCTCAAGACCAAAGCTGAAATCAAGAATCAGACACTTAACTGAAGGAGCCATCCTGGCGTCCCACGAGGAGTCTCTATGGTGGCAGGACCCATCACCCTGCACGCGCGGGGGGCAGTGCGCAGGGGAGGGACATGTGTGGAACCCAGGGGATTCACCAAGACATATTTTCATGGTTCCTTGAGGGCAAAAAACAAACAAACAAACAACTCATCTTCCAGTAAAATTAACTTCTAAATGGATTAAAGAGTTTTTTTTTTTAAAAATCAGATATAAAAAAAACTGTAAGAAATTGAAATGGATGACTGTAGAGAAGAAATAACTTTCTAAACTTAAAAGTGATAAAAGCAATCAACACATGTGTATAAATAAAAATGAGAAATTGTGAATGCAAGAAAAATGCAAAAATAAGAAGTCCAACAGCAGGCTGGAGGCAAAGAGTTCTAACAAATGCCAATCATTTATTTCCTCATGTTGAGGGTGTGGATAATATTTTATATTTTCCGTGTTTTCTCCAATGTAGCTATGTAACCTTCCAAGAGGTCCATCTATTTGTCTTAAAAAGAGAGAAAGAAAAACACAGCATTTTTTTTTCTTTTTCTGAAATAAAGAACACTTGCAGAACAGGGAGTTTAAAGAACTACTGAGATAAAGGACTTCAGGATTCAATTTGGAAACTACGTGTGAACTGTATTAATGTCAAATTAAAGAATGCAGGTGCGCCTGGGTGGCTCAGTCGGTTAAGTGTCTGTCTTTGGCCTCAAATCTTGGGGTCCTGGCATCGAGCCCCCTGTTGGGCTCTGAGCTCAGTGGGGAGCCTGCTTCTCACTCTGAGCAGAGAGAGGGGACGGGATGGGCAGAGGGAGAGGCAGGCTCTCTCTCTCTCAAATAAATAAACTCTCAAAAGAAAAAAGGAGAAAAGCTTTAAAAAAATTAAAGAGCCCAAAATTTAAGTTTTGTGAACTTCCTACCATCCAGAAAAAAAGCACTGATGTCACACACAGACATGGTGTCCAGGTTTCCCTCCCCTCTCAAAACATCCTCTGGATGCAGGAGTGGGCACATAGACATTTCAAAAAAGCTAAACATGGGATTAGGATCTTTGTAGCCCTATAGCCGAACAGATGTTAACCAGCAAACAGACAGAAAGTAGAAATTTTGGTTTTGACAGTTGAAACCAAACAAAACCCCCATCCTTCTTTGCAGGGACAGCTCTGCGGCTCGGGAGACACACAGGTTGTGGAGCAGAACTTTTTCCATTTCTCTGTTTTCCTAGTTGTAATGAAGGGAGTGAACTCGTCCTCAAGGGTGCCTCATTAATTGAATTCCCTACCAGGCTGACTTCAGGAAGCGGGAAGCCCAGAGCTGGGATTAGCAGTGGGGTGGCGTATGGTGTACGTGATTAAAATGACCATGTCAGATCTGGAAGAGCGTCATTATTCTCCTTAGTGTCACTCCAAGACCGGGAGGGTAACCATATGTTGCCCACCCCAGGACTGTCTTGATAGGTGTTGTCTGCATGATGACAAGGAACATCCAATGTAATAAAACTGTTGCAACTCACGGGAGACCCTCTGCACGCAGGGGCTCAGAGCCTGCAAGCTGAGGGCTGTAATTGCATGCTTTTTTTTTTTTTTTTTTTTTTTTTTTTAGAAAGGACATATTGTAATACTATTTCTCCATGAAATTGCATGCTTTTTGAAGAAGCAAGGCTGCTGGGGCTATCTCCAAGAAGGGAAGAGTCTGCAGACTGCTTAAGCCCCCACCAGCCCACCGACTTGCAGAAGCAGACCACTTTTCTCCCCGTTAACTTGCTTCCGAGGCTTCCGGCGGCAAAGGGATTCTGCAGGCCTAGCAGCTCCTACTAAGCGTATGCCTGCTGGTGTCTCGTCTGATGTGGCTAACAGGGATGGGGCTGACGGGAAACGCAGCGCCCAGGGAACAAGTAAATCTCCTGTTCCCTGATCAGCCTAAACGCCATCCCCACCTGCGTTCTCACAAGCAACAAGCCTGCCTGGTCTGGCGCCGCTCTGTAAGTCATCATCTCTGTTAGGTTAGGCGGTGCTCTGGTCCCATCATGACAATGTGCTTATCAGGGTCGCTGGTCACATCCCAAGTCAGTATTTATTATGATGGTCTTTGAATGGAGATTGTTTTTCCAATTTCATGATTTCTTTCACATGTATTAGCTGGCATTGTACTGTTAGGAGATTTGCTTTTTCTCCCTTTGTTTGTATCTGTCAGTATTTTGTCATTATTTGTTTTAATACTAAAATTGTCCCAGATTTGGCCGGCCACTGTGCCTTCAAGGCATTCCTGTGTCCTTTGACACATGCCCATCACTCTTGGAGCAATCCTGACCTTCACATGCAACAATGTTTCAGGTTCTTCTTCAAGGCCTTTTCCATCTTCAAATCCCGAACACACCATTTCTTTAAGAAACCCTAGTTCTTTTTATTGGGGGATGATTTTTAGAAGCCAAGATGGAGGTGATCGGTGCTTATTACCATTTGGTATCATTGATTCTATGACCTCTCAGAGGACAGAGAAAAGGAAATATACCAACATCTATCTATCTATCTATCTATCTATCTATCTATCTATCTATCTATCTATCTATCTATCATCTATCTATCATCTATCTATCTATCATCTATCTATCTATCTATCATCTATCTATCTATCTATCTATCTATCTATCTATCTATCTAATCATCTATCTATCCATCCATCTATCTATCATCTATCTATCATCTATCTATCTATCTATCTATCTATCTATCCATCATCTATCTATCTATCATCTATCTATCTATCATCTATCTATCATCTATCTATCATCTATCTATCTATCTATCTATCTATCTATCATCTATCTATCTATCATCTATCTATCTATCATCCATCTATCTATCATCTATCTGTCTATCATCTATCTATCATCCATCTATCTATCATCTATCTATCCATCCATCTATCTATCATCTATGTATCTACCTATCTATCTACCTATCATCTATCTATCCATCCATCTATCTATCTACCTATCATCATCATCTATCTATTTCCTTCCTTCTCCACTCCTTCCCTTCCTCCTTCCTGTCTTTAAAGCCATGTGCTCATACTGTGATCTCCAAAACACACTTTGGAATCACTCTAATCTTTCTTCTTTCCATTATTTAAAAATATTTTATTTATTTATTCGAGAGAGAGAGAGAGAGGGCAGGGAGGGAGGGACAGAGGGAGTTGGAGAGAATCTCAAGCAGACTCCCCGATGCAAAGCTCGATCTCACGACCCCCTGAGGTCATGACCTGAGCCGAAATCAAGAGTCGGATGCACATCTGACTGAGCCTCCAAAGGGCCCCCTTTTTCCATATTTTTAATTTCCTTCTTGGATGAGATATTTGGCTCCCATGATCCCCAGCACACTTGTTTATTTCCTCAAAACTAGAATACGTAGTTTCAGAAATGCTAGCCTATGCTTCTGAGAAAACCAAGCCTCAGAGTTACAATTCAATTTCTGTTTACTCTTCTTTCTGTCTCTGGCCTAAGAATGGAGTCAAAATATTGTTTCGAAATGTTATTTGGGTTTGTTCTCCCTTCTGATCCTTCATGCAGTTATGCTATTCATTTGAAATCACATCATAGAGTTCATTTGTAAGGTAAGTTCCCTGTGCACTTCACCATTAGTACTGGTCTCGTTTTACTGATTTTAAGTCTAGGAGACATTAGTGTGCTTCCCAAAGTCAGGGCTAGACTCACGGGTACCTGCCCTTCCTCATCCTTTTACCCCATATCTTGGGGTGACCAATGCCATCAGTTTCTGGCTTATCTTTTTGCACAAATGAGCAGAAATATACACATATATTTTCTTATTCTTCCCTTTTTCCTACACAGGAGGTAGCATACCTTAGTTCTCTTTTGCACTTGGCCTTTCTGTTTTTCCCTTAATGTTTCTCCCCATATCACTTGAGTTTTGCCATCGTTTGGACAGCTGCACAGTACTCAAGGCCACGTGGATGCCCCATGGGTCTTTGTCTACCACCTTAGGTACCAGTGACTGGCTCCCCTCCGATGACAACTGTCACCGCAGCGAATCACCTTGTTCATATGTCAGGTTGCTGGGTCACACAACAAACACACGAGAAGCTCTGTCAGATATTGTCAAATTCCTCTCCAGAAGGGTTGTATTCATTCGTGTTTTCATCAGCAACACAGGAGAGAGTGTGTTTCTTCATAACTTTACCGATAGAATGTGTTGTCATACTTCTGAATTTTTGCCAATCTGATAAGTGAGAAATGGGATTGCTGTGTTGTTTCAAGTACATTTCTGTTATTAGGAGTGAGATGGAAAATATTTTCATGTTTGGTGGCCATTTTTATGTCCTTTTGTGAACTGCTTGTACCTTTTGCCCATTTTTCTATTGGGTTTTGGTTATTTTCTTCTCCATTTTAAAGAAATCTTTATATTGGAGATATTACCAAAAGCCCTAATAAGTGTTATGAATATGTCATTGTCTTTTAGCTTTCCATACGATGATTTTTTTTTTCTGTACAAAAGCTTTTTAAAATATATATTTATAGAGTCAAGTGGATCACTCCTTACTTTTATTGTTTTTCCCTTTAAGGTCATAACCATGAGCCTTTCCTACCTTCAGGTTAGAGAATTCACCCCTTTTTGCATAGAGCGTGTACATACCTTCACGTTTCCTTATTCAGACCCCTGGTGCCTTCAACTTGATTGTTGCATATGGTGGGAGGTGTGGATCTTGTTTTATCTTTTTCCAAACGGTTACCTAGTTGGCCTTGTGCCATTTATTAAAACATTTGTCTTCATTCTGATGATTTGAATTAATATCTTCACTATATGCTAAGTTTCCATATGTATTTGGGTCTATTTTGGGATTTTTAAATTCGATTTCCCTGCCTATTAAGTCACTGTTTCACTTCCAGAGGCCTTATAAGATGTCTTCCTACCTAGAAGAGCTGGACCCCATCCTACATTTCCCCTTCTGTCTCTCTTGCATTCTTTGATGTTTCATTTTCCACATGGACATCAGCATCAACTTTTTTAGGTTCACAAAACTACTTGTTGATTTGTATTGGGATTTTGAGGGATTCATAAATTAATGGAGTGAGAACTGAGGTCTTGGGGTTGAGTCACCTACTGTCAGCCCATCTTTCCCTGCTTTCTCAGATACCCTGGGTATGACTGCATGAACCGGGTCCTTGGGAGGCAGACGCCAAGGCAGATTAGGAGTGCCAGAGGATCGTGGTGGCATCATGTCTGTGAAGGTGACTCAGAGCAGGGACATAGCAACGTCAGATGCAGGGAGGTGGGAGTGTCGACGTCCCGAGGCAGACCGACAACCGCAGTTATGGGTGGATGGGTCAGAACTGAATGGCAGGCACGTAGTATTTATACACGGGAAGACCCGCTAGACAAGAGGAACAGAAAATTGAATGCTGCTGTGTCTGGAGAAAGAGCCAGTGGAGAAAGGAGAGGAGCAGGATTTTCTGCCTTTCACAAACACTCTTCCTGAATTATTGCTCTTGTTTGGAGCACTGGAGGGTTTTATTTTGTTCAACAACAAATCAGTGAATGGCATAAACTCCAGATTACTAACGGTCCTAGACAAGCTCGTCATAGATAACCTACTAAGGCCTAAATGGTAGCCTGTTGGGATTCAGGTCAAAAAAACGAAATGGGAAGGCAGACGCTGACAAAGAAGGCAAATGAAGGCAATGGTTGAATGTGGAGGCTGGCGGAAACTCCAGGAGGCAGATTTATTCCCTGCATCAGCATTCTACAGTGAGGGGGTATTTGTCAGCCCACATCAGCTGGCTCCTTAATTATATCCTTGCCCATTCAACACCCATGGAGGCGTCAATCACCCTTGTCCCGGACGTCATTCTGAGCACAGAAAAAACTGCCTTTTTCTGGGAAGGCTCTTTCCAGAGTTGTCAGTGGACAAAACAAGCTGGTGAAGGGTTGAAACAAAGTCGTTCCAGCAGCTGTTCTGTTTACAATTGTTTTGCTTGTTATGTTTGAAGCAGATGGGTTTTCTTGATGTCAGGTAGCCATGGCCTGAGCATCCCTGAAGGGCTGGAAGTCAGGGCTGCGCAGCTGCAGCTGGTGCCGTGGGAACCGGGCGCTCCTAGCTGGGGTGGCAACCATCAGGCAGGGTCTGAGTGATGCAGAAAGACACCATGCGGGCCACAAGGGCTGTTTAATCACCATCTTCTGTCGTGGTAAGTGTCCTTCTCCTTAGAACTGATCCCGGGAAGAATCAGCACCTGAAAGTCCATGCTGAATGGACAGTGCCGATCGGGTGAACTTACCCATCTATGTCTTCCAAATGCACACCGTAGGTTTATTTCAAGTGTCAACATCCATCAATTTGCCCTGACCTCCCAGAAGGCAGTTTGGAAAGCATGGGGCTTGTTTCGCTATAGCATAATGTCCTCCAGGTTCATCCATGTTGTTGCAAATGCCAGGACTCCTTATTTTATGTCTTTAATGGAAATCGCGTACATTTGAAGTATACGTGATTCGGTATGCCTGCACGTAGTGCAACACTTGCTAGAGTCAAGCTAATTAGCACATCATTTCCCTGTGGAGTCATTGCTGATTTTCCATGTGTGGTGGGAGCCTCAGAAATCTACTCTCAGCAAATTCCCAGTATTCAATACAGTATTAGCAGCTGCAGGCGTATGCTGGGCATTACATCGCTAGACCCACTCATCCTATATAACTGCCACTTTGAACCCACTAACCAGGAATTTCCATCTTTTTTAAAAAACATTTTATTTGTTTACTTTAGAGAGAAAGCATGAGACTAGGGGGAGGACTAGAGGGAGCAAGCGAGGGCATGCACGTGCGTGTGTGAGAGAGAGAAACTTAAGCAGACTCTGTGCTGAGCGCTGAGCTAGACTTGGGGCTTGATCCCAAGATCCTGAGATCATGACCCGAGCCCAAACCAAGAGTCGCAGGCTTCACTGACCAAGGCACACAGGTGCCCCTGGAGAATCCTGTCCTTTTAAAGGCTGAATAATATTCTCCCGTAAATGTTTACATTAGCAGAAAGTACAACCCCAAAGCGATTGTCGTGTCCCTTTATGTATGGAGCACGGCTGTCTAACACAGAAAGTGTATTAGGAGAATTTCACAGAAGTTATATCGGAGGACATATAACGTTCTCATGATTCAACAGATCAAACAGGAAAAATGATGCAAGACCTGAGGAATACATCAGCAATAATTAGCAAACACACAAATACATAATGGGCTTTATCGAGTTACTTCTATCAGGTTTTGCTGAACACCTGCTTTTTGTTCTATCTTTGGAAATTAACAATGACTAAGATAAATGTTTCTAGCTCTCACGGAGCTCCATTCGGCAAGTCAGCAGGACTGGCACCTCTAAGCCATGAGGAAGGCTGGGAGTAGAGTTTGAGCCGCTAATGGCTATGGCCAGCTACATCACTCTCAGGATCCCATGCTGCACGAACATCTAAGACCTCTGTTCAAAATGCGAGGGAAATGCTTTTTCCTTTCTTCTGCGGGTTTTCTCTCTACTTGCCATGGTGCTTTTTATTTACTATTTAATGATGGAGATGCAGACAGACATTCCCTGGGTGTCTCAACCCTGCCTCTAGACTCAGTGCCTGTGCTGCACCTGCTGTCTACACCCCTCCGACACTCATGCCCAGGTCCCCAGTTATAGTTGCTGGGTCAGTGGAGAAGGTGGCTAAGAATGGATGGGTGGTACAGGAGAGGGTCGGAAGTGAGCTGAGGCTCTAGGACCACAGTGCATGTTCCATTGTCCCATAGCACATCACACATAAAACACAAATTCAAAGAGAAAACTTAAGAATTTTAAGATATTGGCCACAGAGACTTAAACTCTAGGTGCAGCCTCCTTCGGAGGGGTGCATCCTTGTGTGGTAACAGGCTCATGAAGCCAGCTTTGCTCATGGCCTCTACAGGGCAGGCGGGTAAGGGAGGAGGAAGCAGGAACAGCATTAGGTGAGCCTTCCTATCTATGTCACATTGGCAGACTCTTGCCTCATTAAAAATGTATTACTGCTGATCTAAGAATGATTTTTAAGGAAATATTAATATATATGAACCAGTTCCTTCAGTGTCCCTGAAAATAACTTGAGCTTTCTAATTCCCTGCTATAATTCTTGTGATTCCAGGATTCTATGCTTTTTGGATCTTGTTTCTTTTCCTGCCATTGTGTCACCAGTAGCCTAGGACAGAACCTGGAACACAGTGTTGGTAACTGTTTGTTGAGTGACTGCATGATTGTATTCAGAATTATCTCCCAGGTATTGTAAGGTAACTTAATATTTCGTATAAGTAAAATCAACACAAAAGGGCTGATGCCTCATGAACCTCATTATAAGGGTTTTCTCTCCCCTGTTACTTTGTAATAAATGAATAAAACTCGTTTTTCATGTTGCTTAAACATGGAATTTATTATGAACTCTTGTTTATTTCTACTCTGGGTTGGGCTAAAAATGATACTTTTAAAACAGAGTTTTTAAAAGGTTCAATTCAGGTGCCTCAGATACTTATTCTGAAAGTCCCATCTGGGCTAAAGCTGAGACAGAGGTTGGAACTGGAGTCTACAGCCCAGTACTTCTGCATAAGCACCCAAATAGTCCTTCTTTGAGAGGATGGTGATCAGTTGGCTTGGAAGAAACTGGTCACATGCCCTTGTAGCATGGGGTCAGAGATAGACATAAATAAGAGACTGAGTTCCCCTGGGAAGTCCAGAGATCTATCTGTTAGACAAAAGCCAAAGAATTTCACATAACCAATATATCCAGTTTCCACAAGCTTGGAGTACAAAGTAACCCTTGTAGTGAAACCCCAAAGGCCCTTCCTGGGCTCTGCTGTCCCTGATGGGACTAGGAAAAGGATCTTTCATCCTGAGGTCGGGTCTATTACTTCTGAACCTGTATCAACGGAACAGGAATTTGGATATGCCCTTTGGCCAGAGTCCTCCCCAACACCTGGTCAGGATACCAGTTATTCCAGACTCTCTCTTTCTCTCTTCATGGCCCATTGAAGATTATGTAACTGAAGATGAGATGAATGATCCTGGTACAGAGTCACTGCACTAGGGGCAGAGAGATGCCCTAAGTTACCACAAAGTGAGGAGGACCTGGCTCCCTCTGAGGCTATCTTGTTAAGGGTGTTGACAGTGGGGTTGGGGGGCTCAAGATACCGAGGCCCTCAGTCCAACAACCTGCATGGAATTGATTCTTGCCAACAATCATGTGAACATAGAAGGAGATCCTTCCCTATTGGAGCTTTCTGATGAGACCACAGCCCTGGCTCACACCCTAGTAGCCTTGTTAGACACTAAGATGAAAACCCAGCTAAGTCATGCCCAGAATCCTGACTCACAGAAACTGTAAGATAGCAAATGCATATGGTCTTAGATTGCTAATGCACGATAATTTGTTACCTAGTAATGGAAAACAAACAGAGGGGTTTAGTCCATCTTTGACCAGGAGCATCTAAACCATGAATTCCCTGTGTATATTGGGAAAAGATTACAGATGCCTTCCACCTTAAATATGTGAGGCCATGCATGATTCCAGCAATCATTTTTTAAATACAACATAGAGTTAATCATTGACTTTATAAGTAAGAATTCAGAGCAAAAATCCTTATTATCGTACTGGTGTCTAGGAGCAAATGAAAGATATGACCAGGAATAAATCCTGCTAAGCTGCTGTTGGTCAGGCAAGCTTGGCATGTGTTCAACTAAGGAAGAAAGTATGTTCCATAGGCCACCTGTGCGGAGAAGCAACACAGTCCCTATTTGCCAGCAAAGCTGAAGAAATAAAGGAGGTTAGACTCTTTAAGATCTCCAAGCAAGGGAAAGAGGCTCCTGGCATCTGGACAACTCTGTGCTGGTTTGATTTTTTGTTTTTTTGTTTTTATTTTGCTTTGTGGGTTTTTTTGTTTTATTTTGCTTTGTTTTGTTTTGTTTTGTTTTGTTTGTGAAGCCCAATGTGGGGCTTGAACTCATGAATCAAAGACCAAGACCTGAGCTGAGATCAAGCATCAGACATTCAACTGATGGAGCCACCCAGGCACCCCCTGCACCATGGCTTTATCCTAAGTGTATCCTGGTCTAGAAAATCGTTCATCCCTTCTCTGAAAAGCACGCATTCCCCAGAAAAGGCTGGTTTCCCAAAGATCTTTTAAAGAGATTAAAACACTACAATTTTCACGAAACATCCCAGATTAAAAGAATTCCATAACCCAGTTCCTAAAAATAACTTGGTTTCAACATCTGAACTGTCATCTCAAAGATTTCATTCTTAGCAGGAATTAAAAATGAGAAAAGATGAGCTCAGAACGCCAAAGCTTGGTTCTAGAAGATGTCTGTGATACAATGTGCATGGGGTCAAACTGGCATGCAGGTGAAGGGTGAGTGTTGTAAAATGAACAGGCACTTCATAGCGAAACACAAACAACTACATTTCCTTTAGTAAAGAAGCACTTAGTTGGCCCCAAATTTCTTTCTTACATGCAGAAAAAGCCCTGAAAATAATCTGGAGCTCTTCCTGTGATTTCCATTAAATGTTCTTGCTCACCATGTAGTTCCCATGGGTTCTTGTCATTAAGAATGGTCTATGAGGAGGAGATTGGATCATTTGTCTACAAGTGCAAGTAAGGAGTAGAGGCAAATGTGGGAGTGTCAAGAACTCCCTCTGACGGGAGCCGCGGATACTGTCTCCAAAGGCACACTCATGTAGGCCCAGGTTTTGCAATGATTTTTTCACAAGTCCTTGGTCAATGTGAATATTGCAGTATGTGAGTCTCAGAGCAGGAAAAACCCAAATTGGGGAAAGTCTTGCTCCTGGTTCACAGCCACTCTCTAGAGTGGAAATTTTGGGCTTTTGGGTTTATCCTAAGACCTCAGAACATGTGCCACTTCATGCCACTAGGCTTTATTAGGCTTGAGCTAAACAGCCGCAGACTGTCCTGGGCGTGGCTTGTCAAGCCTGCAGCAAGAGTAGGACCTCCAGATTTTCCCAGATACCAGGCCCACCCCCCACCTCCTGCCTCCCCTTTCCCCTGCCCCGCCTTCCCTCCATGTCTTCAATGGGTGCCTTCAATCCTGCACCCATTCCTTCTTTCCTTCCTTCCTTCCTTCCTGTTCCAAGTCATTTATTATGCAGATCAGCCTAGAAAGAAAAGGTGGCTGTTTGTTTCATGATTTACGACACCATTCAATTTAATAGCTATTCATCATTGTAAATTAATAAATACACATTATGACCACACATCACCTCCTGTTCCACAGTCTGGCATCTTACATTGAGGTCTAGGATTCATTTTGGTAGAAGACCTGTGTCTAGATTCATTATTTTACCTGTGAGGTCCAGTTGTCCCACCATCTTTGGTTGAAAAGACTAGTCTTTCTCCACTGATCTGCTTTTGCTCCTTTGTCAGAGATAAGTTGGTAATATGCATGTGGGTCTATTTCTGGGCACTCTACTCTGCTCCAATGATCTATCTGTCTTTTCTTCCACTAGTGCCACACCGTTTTGATTACTGTAGCTTTATAATAAATTTTGAGGTCAGGTAATATCAGTCCTCCAACGTGGTTCTTCTTCTCCAGCATTGTGTTGGTTATTCTGAGTCTTCTGAACTTCTAGATAAACTTTAGAGCATGCTTGTCCATATCCACAGATATCAAAACTTTGCCTATCCTTTATTCACTCTTTTCTGATCCTTACTAAGATATTTGCAAAATGAAGATTTTTTTTTTTTTCAGCCCAGCTCTCCCTCACAGCTACCAACTAGGTCTCAGCATTTTACTATGAGCAAGACATCTCCTATCCATCTCTCCTTGAGGAGCCATGTGGGATATCATATTATATGTACCTATACATCTCCTTAAGAGCCTCTTGGCTGACACATGGACAGTTCTGAAGCGTATTAGACAGTTACCAGGTGTCGTCCTACTACAGAGTAGGAGGCTTATGCATGCCCTTCCACCCACTCCTTGACAGAATATTTATACAACTATTTGGAATTCTTCTCTAAGGGAGATTTGTCTATTCTCTCCCATTTATTTATTGAACCATTTATTTACATCAGTATGGACTCATGGATATTTATTTTATATTGGGTTATAACCCAATATTATTATGTTGGATTGCTCGAATTATTCCCCCTTCGGTCATTGGGAGTGTTTAGAATTCTCATGGAAGAATTCAGGTTTTCTCAACAACAAGCCTGTGGCAATAAGCTAAGACAAAGGGCTCTAAAGGATCGGGAATGAAGGAAAGAAAATACCTCCTACATGCTCCATTCTTCTAGAATTGTAAGAAAAATGCATAAACAGATAATCTGATCTGACATGCACTCAAAAGAGAACAATGACTTTGGACAATGACCCACAGGCCCAAAGAAAATCTGCTTCTTAGTAGATGCATCACAACCATATGGCAACTTGTGATAGCAAGTTCCCTGTGGTTGCCTGTAACCAAAATCTAACTTCCTCTAAGATTCTTTGTGTTTCTGTGGCTGGCCACTGAGGTTGTGCTGGGGTTGTGGCCACCCCCAGTTTTTGCTTTGTAGTTTCTCTGGCATGCCAGGTTATGGCACAACACCTGCAGAATTTAATGCTCATTGGTCAACCCACATTCTTTCCATCACTCAGGACTTTTAACATGAACCGAAGAATTCCAGACATCCAGGAGGAAATGTTCCTAATAAATACCCAGCTGTACCAAAGTTCAGGAAGAAATATGACCTCAAGTAGTGTTCAGTGACACGAATGAAGAAAATGTTAGTGAAATAATGTCAGTATCCAATGTTGGTTTGCTTTTTCCGTTCCTACCCACATGCTCATCCGAGGACCCCTCCTCCACATCTCTTGCAAGGTGGATGGCACGGCAGGCATTCATTTCTTCCTCATTGTGAGAATGAGCAAAGAGTTGGTACAGATAGAGTAAGGGTCTCTGCCCCAGAGAACTCACCGAGTAAGAAAGCCAGGTGTACCCCTTATGGTTAGTGCTTCCTTCATCTTGCAAGGCAATGCAAAAGAGAATGGAGTGGTTGAAGAAAACTAGAGGTCAGGAATAGAGTTTTGCCCCAGTGGGTTATCACCCAAGTCATTTAATCTCTTTGGGTCTCAGTTTCTTCTTTTTTCAAGAGTGAGAAGATATAGGGCGCCTGGGTGGCTCAGTCGGTTGAGTGGTCTGCCTTTGGCTTAGTTCATGATCCCAGCGTCCTGGGATCGAGCCCCACGTTGAGGTCCCTGCTCCACAGGGACCTGGCTTCTCCCTCTGCCTGTTGCTCCCCAGGCTTGTGCTCTGCTATCTCTCTGTCAAATAAGTAAATAAAATCTTTTAAAAAAAGGTGAGAAGATACAGACCTCAGGATTCTGTAAAATGAAGGCCCAGGCTTACATCTATAGAAGAATATAATCATTCTTATCCTACCATGCTATTCATTCATTCATTCATTCATTCACTTAACACATTCTGACTGTCAAAACTGGATTGCAAGTCACTGGCATGCATGTGTAGACCCACGTTGGATGGTGGGAATTCATACTCCTGTTGCGGCTAGTAGCACAAGATAAGCTGTTTATGAACCTGGTCCCATATCCCCTAAGCACCACTTCAGGGAAGACAGAATTATTGAAGTCCTGAGCAAAACTCCCAGTGGCTTAATTTTCAGGGCTTTGGTTTCGCCTTGCTGATATACTCAGCCCTGTCAAGAGATTTCCATTTCCAAGCTGAGTTTTTCCATTGTTATTTTAATACTGTTTTCCTGCACTTTCTTTTCTTTTTTCTTTAGAAAGACTTTTATTTTAACTTACAAACTGGAGTAGATAAGAGACCAGATAATAACCACTTTGCTTTTATTTTCTTGGCACCAAAGCAATTTACTGATATGCTTATGCTCTTTCTGAAGGAAAAGTAAGGTACTGCATTCCTTAGAAAGTTGACAATAATTGACCATGAAAGCAGAATGAATGATGGACAGACATCATGGCAAAGAAAGACATCAGTTTATTTGGAGCATGAGACATCTCACAGACTACTAGAACCCCAGGCTTGACAGACCTTGGCTGTCCTCTTGCACAAAATTCCAGTGGAGGCATGGATCATCATTCCTATTTTTATCATCTTAAAGGTGAATCTTTCGTGAATGCCACTGGGAAGACCAGGTTGTCATTTAGCCAGTGTGTCCATTGACCAATGGCAAAAATTGGATTTGCATATGTAAGAACAGGAACCCTGCAGCCCTTCTGGGTAGGATATTTAAACAGAAATGTATTGAATGAATGAAGCTCTTATGAGCCCAGGCAGGATGGATTCGTTACAAGGCGACCGTAAGATTGCATACATCAAATGGATAATGAGACTCAGAAGTGGACAGACTTCATATATAGTTCCATTCATTGGTTAAGGTGGAGGAGAAATTGTTATTCGCAAAATAATATTTTGATTTTCTCAAAGTGCTCTGTCCCTTCAAAGTAAACAGAAAAAATAAAGCAAAAAGATGGAGAAAATAGGATGAAAATGAAAAAAAAAAGTATGATTGAAAAGAAGTCTTAGGGGCGCCTGTGTGTCTCAGTGGGTTAAGCCTCTGTCTTCAGCTCAGGTCATGATCTCGGGGTCCTGGGATCGAGCTCTGCACCAGGCTCTCCGCTCAGCGGGGAGCCTGCTTCCCCCTCTTTCTCTGTCTGCCTTTCTGCCTACCTGTGATCTCTCTTTCGGTCAAATAAATAAATAAAATCTTAAAAAACAAAGAAAAAGAAAAGAAAAGAAGTCTTAATGTTTAAACAGTTGAAAAAAAATCTCATTTCTCAGTTTATAAAAGCAGAAGAGGAGATGGGCATAAGTAATGATGATAAATATAAATCTGCTAAGTAAAAATATGTTAATTATGGAAATATATTTAGCCAAGAGAAGAAGAAAACTGAAAACACAGAAAAGTCACCTCAAAAATAGTAGCTGGTAGTGGGAAAGCAGAAATCGACTGGAAGATGGTCTATAACCCTTCAGGGACTTGTAAGTAGGCAAAACATTTCGGCATCCAGCATTTTATAACAAGATATTAAAATAATGCTTGTATTTTCTCTTTAGACCCGGAATGTAAAAAGAGGCTTCTTACCATAATAAAGTCTAGCAACTTCCTTCTGAGCCCCCATGGTCCAGGGCCAGAAGTTCAGAGAAGACGATGGGGTCCTACTATGGTTGGTGACCAAGAGATCAGGAGAAGCGTGTTCCAGGCCAACTGCTGTCACCATTACCATAAACAGTAACTCCTCTTTGTGAAATTTCAGGCAGGGCTCCCAGCTGCAGCTACAGAGAAGGGGAGGAAAGAATTAAAGGGAAGGAGACTTCTGTTACCTGAGTATCCAATATGTGCCACTCACTGTGCTGAACGCTTGGCCCACATTATCTCATTGAACCCTTATCTACATCCTAAAAGATGGCGATCATCACCTACATGTGGAAGATGTGGCATTTGAGTTTCAGGGGGTTAAGAAATTTGCCCATGGGTATGCAATTTGAAAGGGCAAACCAGCACTTGAAACCATGGTGGAGGACGATCTCATATCTGTTATGGACTGAATTTTGTCCTCTCAAAATTACTATGTTGATGTCCTAACCCCCAGTACCTCACAGTGTGACAGCATTTGGAGATGGGGTCTTTTAGGGGCTAATTAAGTTACAATGAGGCCATTAGAGTGGGTCTTAACCCAATCCGACTAGAGACCTTATAAGAAGGGGACGTTTGGACACACAGAGATTCCAGGATGCACACACACAAAGGAAAGTCCTTGTGGGGACACAGCAAGAAGCTGCCATCTGTACACCAAGGAGAAAGGCTTCAGGAGACAGTACCCCTGCCAGGACCTTGATCTTGGACCTTAGTTTCCAGAACTGTGAGCAAATAAATGTCTGTTAAAGCTCAAGCAAACTCACACAATGTCATCAACAGGTTTTATTCAGAGTTCTATTCCTGTTGACTGAAAATAACTGGCAGAGCATTGCAACTCTTGATCTTGGGATTTTAAGTCTGAGCCCCAGGTTGGGTGTAGAGATTATAAATAAATAAACTTTAAAAAAAAATAAGAAAAGACTGGCAAATGGTAACCAGTTAGTACTCCATGAAGCGCACAGATCTGCAGCGATCAGGGGGTGTTCCAGGTTGGAGGGAGACCGGGCATGTCCTACTCCTAGCTTCAAATACAGCCTCTTATTATATGGTGGCACTAACTAGGAAAGAAACGTGTTCTCTAAAACAAATTATGTTACCTTAAGGTTCTGAGATTTGGAATGTGTTTGTGCCAAGTTGGGAATATTTTTAATATTAAGTTCTGTTGGTCAAAATAAAATATACCAATGCCACAGAATAGGACAAAACAACCTTGATTAGCAAACATGTGTCTTCGTTGCGATGGTATTTGGACGCATAGAGATGACAAAGGGGAAGTAACTGTGTGGTGTTGGTGGTGAGAGGAAGTGAGAGTCAGGGGTGGAGATGGGAGAAGGTGCTGTGAGGACAATACGTAGTTTGGGGCAGAGCAGGGACTGGCTGGGAAGAGACAGAGCGTCAGCCATCATGCCTTCCCGCCACTGACTCCCTGCCGATGGGATGGAACCAGCATGAATACACCTGTCCTACCAGCCTTTGCTGCACAGAGGGACCCTGAGCCCCGAAGCATGAGTTGTGAGCCACTCGGGCGGCCCTGGGGGAGTGAGGGTGGGCTTTGCAAACGGGAATGTCAGCGTTGGAGACTGGATTCTGTTTTGAGGCATTAAACCAAGACCAGAATAGAGAAGAATTAGGCGTTTTATAAACGTTAGGTCTCTGTTTCTAATAAGACTGCGCACTGATTTAAAATGAGAGTAAGTGAGGCTGTTTTGAGCCCATGAGTCTCGTAAGAAATGAGGACAGATGACACTGATTGATGCCTGTGGGATTCAGCTACACAAACTGCCAGATCCGTGCCTCCTTGTCCAGGAGAGGGTGTGGCTGATCATCTGTCATCTCATAGGCATGGGCTTGGGATTTCTTTTCTAACAATTCTGACAGGTTACACTGATTTGTCTTAAAGTATCTATTTACTCGCTTAACGAATATAAATAGATTGTCTACTGTGTGAGTCAATGTTGCTGGTGCTGGGGCCTCAGCACAAAGCAGGACAGTCAAGGGGACCGCGTGACAAGGGATACGAAGGGACACTGACGATTGCAAAATCTGTTTGTGGTATGAGAGTGCTATGACCCAGCAAGAATGCAGAATTCCTCTTTGCAGAACATCGCTCTTTGTTTAAGCAAAGAACCAAAATGCCCACAAAAAGTGAGGGTCCCTTGCTTAGTCTCAGTGTGAGAGGTGTGGACAAAGAAGGGTACAAATAATCTGCATTTGGGGGAAATAGGGGTTTGCAGGCAGGAGGAGGGGCCCAGGACACAGGAAAGTAGAGGGAGAAGGAAGAAGAAGGTCACTCCAATAACACAACAGGACCTGGTTGTGGGAAATTTCCTCCAGTGAAAGATGGATTTTGCGCAGTGTTGGAGGGAGGAAGGAGGGAGGGAAGGAGGGAGAGAGGGAAAAGAGGAAGAGAGGAAGGAGGGAGGGAAGGGAGGGAGGGTGTAAGCAGACAGAGTAGAGCTGGAGGTACAGTGCTCTGTGAAAAGTGGGAAGCCATTTGGGGAATGGTGAGTTGTGGAGCTCATGAGGAGACAGGTTGGTGGCGGATCAGCAGGTGAAGGTCCCGCTTAGCCCATCCATGGCAGGGAACAGGGACTAGAGGGCAAAGTCTCTAATGCTTTCAACCCAATTCCTGGTGGTGCCACCACGGGCTCCCTATTCGGCACCGGTCAGAGGGTTGTCAGGCGGATCACGCAGAGGCAGGAACGATGCTGGGCTCGCTGGGTCCAGCTGAAAGGGTACAAACCAGGTGTGAACTTGGAGAGAAGGGGTCGCCGAGACATTAGCCACCACTGCTGGGTGTGGCTGCGTGGACCTCGAGCAGGAGAGGACAGCCAGTCAAGGGAAGTGGTGTGGGGACATGCTGATGAGCCAGTAGGGAGTGTGGACCTCAGCTGGTCCTGCAGCACAAGATGCAGAGGGTACAGGGGAAGGTTGAGCAGATGAAAACCACAGGTGCCCAGTGAGGGGTGAGAAACCACAGGGCCCCCTGGGCTCAAGTCCAGAATAGTCATTAAAGTGGGGACTTGGAGTGCTAGGGAAGCGGGTTGCCCCAAAGCTCTCTGGTCAGTGGGGGGACACCTTTCCCAACAGCTGCAGCACCCCCCCCTTCCTCAGGTGCATGATGTACGCTCTTGCCCATCCTTTCCCCGAGACCCCTGATGACGGGGGGCTGGGGCAGGTCCCCAACAGCTCACCCTGCTCCAGCGTGGAGGGGCCAGAGGCAAGGGTTTGTTGAGGACAAGGGGACGGGTCCCAGTTGCTGCTTCTGACTCAAGTTTGGTGTGAGCGCCGATTCCTACCTGCCAACCAGCCCTGAACTGGCTATTGGCAGTCTCTCTTTCTCTGGCCAGGCCTGCATCCGACTGAGCCTCTCAACCACGGGTCGGCTGGACACTGCTCACCCTACAAATGAGGAAGCAGAGGCTGGATGGTCACACGGTTGGCCCCATACTGCTGTGCCCCAAACTTGCTCTCATCCCCTCTGGCCTTCCGTCCCCTTCTGGGCCCCGTCCCCTCCTGGGCTCGGCACAGGGGTGTCTCCGGTGCTCTGGAGTCCATGCACTGCCTTTGCCGGGTTTCTCTCCCAGCTCTCTGGGGCACCATTGGGTTCACCCCCAGAAGCAGTTTGTCATTCATTCATTCATTCTGTGCTCCACATCCGCTGGGGTGGTCGTGGCAGGGCGGGGGCATGCACTGGGTGGTACAGTCAAAAGGGATCAACAAAGACAGCTGGCTGAAGGCTTGTTTAGAAGGAGTGGGCAGCGTTCCAGCAAAGCGACAAGGTACGAGCTCCCTGGGGCTGAGGGGGGACCATCTGGCAGGAGCGGAGGTCTTGGCAAGGGAGACACAGCCATGCCCACCTCAGCCCAGCAAGGCGTGGCCAAGAGACCTGACGTCCCGACCTCACTCCACTCTCCCCCTTTGAACTCTGCGAGTGCCTCCCGTGGGCCAAGCCCAGCCTCCCGTGGAGGTCCAGCCACTCCGCCTGGGGCGCACAGCACAGGGCGGAGATGGGGGCTGTCCCTGGGGGGCATCGGAGCGGGCCAGCACAGGCGGCAAGATCACGCCATCCCTCCTGTTATTTCACGACTTTAATCAGCTTCCGAAGTTAATCATGCTATTGCTACAGAGTCTTACTCATAGCCTTATGAACATTATACACTGAATCCTCTGTCTGGATATTTAAGGATTTAATAAAAGCATCTA
This sequence comes from Spilogale gracilis, assembly GCA_004023965.1. Taxonomy (NCBI): domain Eukaryota; kingdom Metazoa; phylum Chordata; class Mammalia; order Carnivora; family Mephitidae; genus Spilogale; species Spilogale gracilis. Next base: position 43,720 of record PITA01009700.1, on the reverse strand, counting down.
TTCCACCCTGAAGGTTCCTTCTTCTGAAATTTTCTCTTCCTATGGCGTGTAACCCTCCAAGCCTTGGAAGGGTCCGGTGGTAATCACACTAACTTGCTTCAGGGCGTTTATCTCTCTGGTCCAGTCTGGCCAGTAGAGGTGGAATGTGGGCCTCAAATGGGGCCCAGGTATGCAATTTAAAATGTATTGGTAGCCACATGAAAACTGTAGAAGAAACAGGTGGCCTTTCTCTTAAAATCTATTCTATTTCACCCAGCATATCCCATATACCGTTATTCCAGCATATGGTCGATGGCGAGGAGACATTCGGCACCCTCTTTGTCACACCCCACGTTGGAGACCTGCTGTGTCCATGGCAAGGACTCCAGAGCCCACCCCGGGCTCGCTGCACGGTCATGCTCAGCATCCCCAGGTGGCCAGTGGTCTACACTCCACCTGCTATCCTGTCTCCAGCCCTCACGTTCAGGTCCTTGTCTTGTCTCTGCTGACGCTACTTCCCGGAGCCCCATTCCCACCTGCTGCACAAAATAAGAACACAGCCACGCAGCGTTGGCTTCCCTGGAACATGATGGGAGTGGCCAAGGGGCGGAGCTACGGGGAAAAACAAGGATTCTTCCCTCTGCAGAGGGGCAGCTGGTCTCCCTGTTCTCCATCCGGGGCCAGGGGAGGCCCTGGCGGGTTTCCAGTCCTGCTTCCTCATCTCTGAGCCCGACCATGCTGGGCAAGTCACTTCCCCCTCTTGAGGTGCAGTGTCTTAATTTGTAAAGTACAAAAACGTACCCACTCATTATGGGTTTAGAGATAATTAATTGAATGAATGAATTGAAAATGCCGCAGGGTGGTTGAACTCAGCTGGGGGCGGCAGCGAGAAGGGGATGGGAGAATAAAATAGGAAAAGCGCCTTCGGGACCCATTGCTCGCCTCTTCCAAGAAGCACAGACCCTCTAGGTCAAAGTGATGACGTCAAATAGGCTGGCGGGACGAAGAAAAGTTTCGGGGTTCAACATGGTGGAGCCAGGAGGGAGGGCTGGCTCTGCGCCTGGTGGCTCGCCAGCCTCATGCCAGCTCTGGGGGCGTGATTGGGAGCAGGAGCTGCGAGCCGGATGCGCTGGCTCCGCTCTCAGGACGTCGCGGAGGATGCCACAGCAGAGCGGGAGTGAGAGCTGCAGGAACCGAGACAGAAGCCCCCGGGGGCACGGCCGTCTGTTCCATCAGAGGCGCACAGGCCCGGGGATGAGACTCCTGCCGCGTTCTGGAGCCCGCCCCAACTGCGCTCCAGAAGCCCAGGTTGCCTGTGCCTTGTTAAAAGAAAAAAAAAAAAGGACAATTGTCTTTAAAATCAATCACCATTTATAAGGAGAAATCAGTTGTGTATGCTTGTAAGGACAGCGGGGTAAGGACACCGTGTATCCTTCTGCTTTTCACAAAAGGCCAAAGAGACATGAAATGTGGTTGGAAAGCACCTGTCAAGTAATGACTTGGACTCTGGCAAAGGAGACAAGGGGCCCCGGGGCCAGGGAGGGGGAGGGAAAAGAGAAAAGAAGGGGAGAGAAGCACAAAGCTGCTCTAAGCCAGCGAGTGAGTTTTAACTCACTTGCCCAGCCCAGTGTGCAAATAAGGCACTTGGTTTTTTCTTAAGGGGCGGGAATCTAGCTTGAATTTACTGAAGTAAAGAAACATATTCTTTTAAGTGCATTTACTGGAGAGTCGGAATGACTTCAGATGCTCAGCCCTGCGGTCAGGCTGGGCTGGCTTCCTCTCTCCTGCTCCCTCTCCCATCTCTGGGCTCCATTTCCCTTGGCACTGGTGTCCTTCCCAGGCCGGAGGGGGGCCCATAGCACCAGCAGACATAGGAGTGGCTCTCCTTCCCAGACGGAAGGCCCTGCCCCCCCTGTGTTGATTACTGACACAGGAGAGGGAGGCCAGGGCCTCAAGTAGCCCCAGTGGGTCAGATGCCCGCACTGGGCTGGCAGCATGGGCAGCAAATCTGTTTACTGGAAGCATGTGAGCAGCTCTGTGACCAACCATATGGTTGTCACAGGAAGAAAGGGAGGAGTGATGGCACCCCAGCTTCCCTGCAGCCCTGCTCAGGGGCCCAGCCCCTGATCCTTAGGGTCCCTGGGGGAACACAGTTTGAAAACCAGGCAACAGCTCCTCTCTGCTCCCTCCTCCCCTGATACATTTTGCAAAAAAAAAAAAAACCTGAGACCAAAGAAGAGAAACAGAACAAGACAATCCTCATTATTTGAAGAGGACGACTTACAAATTTGCTGACCAGGGAAACTTTTATTTGAAAGGCCCAAATCAGGGCTCCTGGTACTTTGGCGGTCATGCACACACAACAGCAGAGCCTTGAGAATCTGAGTCACCCTGCAGGCCATCTGCTCGCAGGTAAGGGGGCACCGGGTGCCACTCTGTCTTCCTGCTTCCACTCACCCTGGGGAAAAGTGTCCTTCACGGTCATTGAAGGGCCACATTTTTTTTGTTTTTTGTTTTTTGTGGGGTTTTTTTTTGTTTGGTTTTTTTTTGTTTGTTTGTTTGTTTTTACCATTTTGTGCTTTTGGTTGGTGCTTTTGCTGCCGAATGTGGCCCCGATGTGCAGCGCTGAGCTGTGGTGTGGTCCTCCTCAGCGTGAGGAGGCTGCAATGTACCTCACAGAGAACCCGGGACCATGGCGCGGCGCGGGTCGGGCAGGAGGCCAGGGCTGCCCAACGCTAATGAATCCACGTGTATATTAAATAAGGTGTCTTTAAATACAAATACACCTAAAACAGGTCATGTATGGATGGTCGGCAAAAATGTTGGAGAACGTAACCAGGGGCCGGCAGGAATCTAACCATCTATTTCCCCAGGGACAGTGGTGTAGTCCTCACCGATCCTGTGTTTACGGCAACTTTGTCGATGGTAACTATGGTGATGAATGAGAACTGACTGGAATCCCTGCAGGCCACGGAGAGTCACCAGGTAAACCAGTCCACTGCCTTCTTGTCCCGCCATATGCAATCGGGGGACCGAGACACAGAGGGGAGGAGAAGATAAAGCAAAAAAAAATTGGAAAAGAGGGAAGTTGAGGAAGCAGAGTTTACTAAGAAGTGATGTTGTATGTTCAGAGGCATGCTGGGCTTGTCGCCCCAACACTTCCAATGACCATGAACATGAGCATCAGATTTGTGTGTGGGCCCGAGACTCCTGTCAGCCCCGAACACCGTAACTGGGCCTTGTCTAGAAGTTGTGTGAGCCACAAGTCTTAGCAGAACTTAGTGATGAGTTCTTTATGCTATGCTTACAAAAGTACTTTCCAGAATGTGAAGTCTCTGGTTTGCAACACCGTCTGGGCTAGAAAATTAAGGGGGCCGAGAGGATGTAAATACAAACCATGAAATGTAAACTCAATGTGCAGCTGTTCTCTATCTTTAAAAATAAATTTCTGGGGGCGCCTGGGTGCTGAGTCATGAGGCGTCTGCCTTTGGCTCACGTCATGATCCCAGGGTCTTGGGATCGAGCCCTGCCTCAGGCTCCCTGCTCAGTAGAAAGCCTGCTTCTCCCTCTCGCACTCCCCCTGCTTTTGTTCCCTCTCTCACTGTGTCTTTCTCTGTCAAATAAATAAATAAAATCTTAAAAAAATAGATTTCTGAGTCTGCTGAATGAAAGGGGCCAGGAACTTTCCTATGGCCTTCCTAGGGTTGCATTAGTGTTTATCATTGAGTGAGAGCTGCTTGGTGCCTTCAAGCAGGGGTAAGAACCGTACAGAAACTGCGTTGCTCCAATGCCTGATGTGGAGAACTGCATTTATTAGCTTCTGGTTGTAAATTCTGTGTGTCAGCACAGACTGAATTTACTCACCAAGCTGTTGGTGCGATTAAGTCCAGATTTCACCTTCACTGATTGTGCCACATGTGACCCAGGAGTTCATCAAACCTCCCACAAACACCTCCTCCCTGGAGACTTCTTTCGACACATAAATAGGTGAGTGACACTAGCAGACTAATACTGAAACATACCTTACATGTTCAAACACTTTTCTTTCACACATATTCCACCGAATTCTCTGCTCTTTGAGACTATGACTCTGAGTTTGAGTTTCAGAATCTTAGATACTCTCCTTTCTTTACCCCAAGAAGATCATCTGCTTTTATTTTAAAACTTCAAAATTCATTTTTTAAAATAAAACTTCATTGACTTTGCTTTCTCAAAGAGCTCTGAGAGATCTGAGTATGTGTGCATGGAAAACTTAGGCTTTTAAAAGGTCTCGTGTGGCCTTAGCACGATCTCGCGATTTCGTGGATAGATCTGCAGTTTCCTGATGGCATAGGAGCAACGCCCAACTGCCCTCGCTGGGACTGCTGGTGCGTTCGTCCTTTGAGAGTCACACCTGCTTCAGCTGGAGATGCCTACGGGTTACCCTCTGGAACTAGTGTCTAGTTCCATTCATCAGCCTCTTTCTTCCAAAGCAAATCTTGGTTTTTTTCCTGTCATGGTCTCAGACTGACAAGCATTCGGAAAAATGCTGATGTTGCTGTTTTCAACATTCAAGGGCAAGGTTACGGGAGAGCCTCCAGTATCCCCCACGTGCCCGTGGTGCCGCTCCGAAGCCTGGAGGGAGCATCTTGCCAGCACTGTCGGCTGGTGGCTTGGGTGTTGTGTCTTTCCTTTATTTACATTTCTCTGTATTGTCAAACTTTTGTAAAATACACAGATTTACTTTAAACGTGAGAAATACATATGCTTTGCTTTCTTTTTGGAATCTGTTGCAGGAATGTCAGTAACTCCCGCTTCTTCTGCCAGCCTCTGCCTTCCTCTCTCGTGTGCTTTCAGCTTGAGCTCTTGTCCACACACCTGTTCTCCTCTCCCGTGGCTGTTGCAGCCTTGCTCTGTTTCGAGCATCACCCACCCACTTCCCAACCAGGTTCCATGTCCATATGGCTGCACCATGTTTGTTGGCCAGGATCACCTTCTAGAACATTCTAGAACATTCCAGAACAATTAACATATCTATTACCTCATGTAAATTACCTTTGTGTGTGTGTGTGTATGTGGTGAGAACATTTAAGAGCTATTTTCTCTTAGCAAATTTCAGGGACACAATACATTATTGTTATTTGTTGCCACCATGTTGCAACTTAGATTTTCTGAACTTATTCATCCTGCGTAACTGAGACTTTGTACCCTTTGGCCAACATCTCCCCATCTCCCACCCTCTACTCCGGGAAACCACCACCCTACTCTCTGCCTCTATGAGTTTGACAATTTCAGATTATACATATAAATGAGCTCATATCAATGAATGTTTATGAAGTAAACACACACGTGATAAGCACCAGGTCAGTAACATATCTTGGCCCCAGAGTTCCTCTTGTGGACCCTCTCAAATGCTATTCCCTTCTTGGTTCTCAAAGGTAACCACTATCTTGATTTCTTTCTTTTTTTTTTTTCCTTTTACTATCCTGATTTCTAAAACCATAAGTTTAGTTTGCCTATTTTTGCATTTAATATAAATGAAATCACAAACAAGCATTATTGTGTGTCTAGTGTCTTTAGTCAATGACATTTCTCTCTCTTTTTTAAAGATTTTATTTATTTATTTATTTGAGAGAGAGCGCAAGCATGAGTGGGGGAGAGGGAGAGTGAGAAACAGACTCTCTGCTGAGCAGGGAGCCTGACACTGGGCTCCATCCTAGGACCCTGGGATCATGACCTGAGCTGAAGGCAGATGCTTAACTGACTGAGCCACCCAGGTGCCCCTCAGTGATATGTTCCTGAGACTCATTCATCCCAGGGCACATAGGTTAGTTTGTTTTTATCACCGTATACTATTTCATTGCATCATTATACCATAATGTATTTATTTGTTCTATATTTCATGGACATTTGGATTGTTATCAGTTTGTGACAATTATAAATAACACTGCTATGAAGATTCTTGAATATGTCTATGTGTGCACATATATATGCATCATGTTGGTTATAAATCTAGGGGTAGAAGTGTTAGCTACAGCCAGAGATTTCCAAAGTTGTAGAATTTCCTACCATTTCACATTCTGCCGTCACCAGCCTTGTCAATATTTTTAATTTTACCTGTTCTGATGGATGTCCAGTGATAGCTCACTATGGTCATCATTGCATTTCCCTGATGACTCATGAGAATAAACACTTATTTATGTTTATTGGTCATTTGGAGAATTTCTTTTGTTCGGGGCTTGTTAAAATTCTTGTCATCTTTCTTTTGGTTTGTCTGTCTTTTTCTTATTCATTTGTAGGAATATTTTCTATTTTCCAGATATAGGCCTTTGTCAGTTACATGTTTTGCAAATATTTTATTTCACTCTGAGTTTCGTTCTTTAAACCTCAGAACAATGTCATTTGTTGAATAAAAGCTCCTAATTAAAATGCAATATAATTTATCAGCCTTTGCCTTTATGATTAATAGTTCTTGGTTCCTGCTTGATACATATTTGCAGTCTCGAGATAATGAAGACATTTCTTCCGGGAGTGTTAGTGCTCATTTTTAATCCTTCAGATTGAAGTTGTGGTGGGGAATGAGAGTTACTCTGCTGCCTCTGAACAGCTAACTGACACAGCACATTCAGTGAAGGATTGGCATTTACCGATTGCCCTGTAGTGTTTTCTGCCATAAATCAGGTATCTTTCTATGTGTTTGTTTTCAGACTCTCTATTTGGTTCCATTTTCCTATGTAACCTTGACCCCCTACTGGCTAGTAGTATTCATCTTCCAACTTTGTCTTTAATCTTCAAGATTATCTTGTCTATTCCTGGGCCTTCATATTTACCTATATATTTAAGAATACTCTTGCCAATTTACACACACACACACACACACACACACACACACAAATATGCACTTATTAGACCTATAGGTGGCATGGCATTGAATCTAGAGATCAGTTTGAAGTAAACCAACATCATTATAACACCGAGCCTTTTAATAAATTAACATGGTATATCTCTCCATTTATTCAGATTTTATTACTTTTATTTTTAAGGTTTTATTTATTTAACAGAGAGAAACGCAGCCAGAGAGGGAACACAAGCAGAGGGAGTGAGAGAGGGAGAACAGAAAGCCCCATGTGGGGCTTGATCCGGAGACTCTGGGATCATGACCTGAGCCAAAGGCATATGCTAACTGACTGAGCCACTCAAGTGCCCCAGATTTAGTTTTCTAATTGTTGTTGATGTGAAGAAATAAAACTGACTGATAAAGATTGACTTTTTCTCAGTAACTCTAATATATTTGCTCATGAACCATGACATTTAACCTAGTTTTCCTAAATAACATCATGTTGTCAGCAAGCAATGAATGTTTTTTTAAAATTTTATTTATTTATTTGACAGAGAGAAACACAGTTAGAAAGAGAACACAAGCAGAGGGAGTGAGAGAGGGAGAAGCAGGCTTCCCGCCGAGCAGGGAGCCCGATGTGGGGCTCGATACTGGGTCTCTAGGATCATGACCTGAGCCGAAGGCAGCTGCTCAATGACTGAGCCACCCAGGCGCCCACACAGTGAATATTTTTATCTTCCTTTCCAATCCTTATGTCTTTTTGTTTCTCTAACTGCCCTGGTTGGGACAGCCAGCATGATGTCAACAGAAGAGATGCTGGGGGGGGGGGGCGCCTGGATGGCTCAGTCAGTTAAACTTCTGACTCTGGTTTTGGCTCAGGTCATGATTACAGGGTCATGGGATCAAGCCCCATGTCAGGCTCCATGCTCAGCAGGGAGTCTTCTCTCTCCCTCTCCCTCTGTCCTTACCTCTGCTCATGCTCTATCTCTCTAAAATAAATAAATTTAAAAAAAGAAGAACAGATGCTAGCTTGCATCCTTATCTTGTTCCTGGTCCAAAGAAGAAGCTTTCAACAATTTACATTTAACCATGAGGCTGAGAAGGGTTTTTTCCTTTTCTTTTCCTCTCTTGTGATTAATCTTTATCAAATTAAGAAGGTTCTCCTCATTGTCAGGTTAATGCCAACCTTTAACACGAGGAGTGCTGAATTTTGTCCAACGTTCCTGCTGCCTCTTTTAATAGGATCATCTGAAGGTGATCATTTACACTGTTGATGCAGTAAAATGCCAAGATGTCTTTTAAAATGAACTTCTGGAGTAAACTTAACTTGGTTATGACATATTCTTCTGAAAAGCTGATCTGATGTGAAAAGAAAACATTTTTAAAGTGTTTTTCTATTTGTGCGATTGAGTGGGACAGACCTGTAGCATTTATTCTTTATCATGTCCTTGTTGGGCTTTGATATTAAGGGTAGGCTGGACCCATCCACGAGTTTTCCTATTTTCTGAAAGATCCTATAAAACAGCAGTATTATTTCTTCCTTAAATGTTTGGGAGAATCCACTGATCATACCGTCTGAGAATAAGTTTTCTTTGTGGTTGGAATAGAGAATTAGTTTTATTTTCTGTATCTTCTACTTATTTGAGTAGTTCCTTTCTCTCTAGAAATTTCAGTTTCTTTCGAAATTCTAAAATAAATTGGCACAAAACGAAAACAAGACTGTTAACTTCTCAGCAGAAACGATAACATCCAGGGGGACAATGGGTAAGTTTGAAAGTACTGAGACAGGATAATGACCAACCTGGAATTCTTACGCACGTGGCTTAAGGGCAGATTACATACTGCGAGGAGAGAATCAGCACACAGATAATAAATGATTAAAAACATGAAAAAAAGTTCTAAGAAACACAAAGGCACAGTATAAAGGTCGTGTGTAAATGTAGTCTCTTCAAATATGATAAATATCCCTTCAAAGCAAAGGCAAAGGTATTTTCAGAATAATAAGATCTGAGAGAAAAGACAGGAGGCAGCCAGACACTAAGGGAGAGATAAGTGGTGTCCTTACACTGTTAATGAGGTAGAGTTTACTCTCCTAACAGACAGGTTTTTCAGTTTGTTGCTTCTAGAAGTAGCTGCATATCACCCCCACTGATGGCAGTGAAGGACGGTTCATGGCTGGCTAGCTGTCCCGGTGTGGGATGGTCCATTTCCTGTCCACTTTCCCTGCTGGGGTGCAGTCTTCAGCATCCCATTGAGAGTTTGGTGTGTTTCTAAAGCCCTCCCTGCTGTTGGGTCCAGAACACGAATTTTATCCTCAAATAAAGGAAGGAGAGCCTGCTGAAAGCTCTTAATGAAGAGGTGGTCCCTCAGTCTGTCCTTTTGGAAAAAAGCAAGTGTGCCCTGAATGGGGGGGGGTGGTGGTCACTTCTTTCGGTTTCATTCTTCTTCAGAATCTTCTTTCACAGAAATATTTTCTATATTTTGTCCAACTATTTTTAGTCTTACTTTGTGGGATGCTTGGCCTAAGACTGTTTCATCAGAAGATGACAGAGATGAACTCTGCAAGTATATTTTAATCTATTTACACATAGGTAATTGATATGTAATGTATGTAACTTTAATACCCATAAGTTTTAATATATACGTATATAATGTCATAGGTGATAGAGTAAATATACAAAGTTCATAGACATTACACTGTGTTTCTTATTTTTCACTGTTTCTAAGATGCCTTTTAATAGTAAATATTCTTCTCCTTGATGCATAATATGCAGTTTTTCCTATTCTCTGCTGATGGGCATTTGAGTGCCTACAACTCCCTATCCCCATAAATAATGCCATGATGAACATCTTCATGCATGCTTCCTCATGCACCCAGGGGTTGATTTCTTTGGTATAATTACACAGGCACAGGATTTCTGCCTCAGAGAGTATGTCGTTGCCTATCTGGGCTGCATAATTCCCCATCATTTGGAATAGCTGGTCTACCTTCCCTGTAGTGGTGTTTAAGGGAATCCTCTGACTCTATATTTGTAGCTTTTAGCTTATGCTCATCTGCAGTGGTAGAAGAATCTCTTATAGTTGTTTTAATTTGAATTTTTAAAAATATTTATTTATTTGAGAGAGAGTGAGAGTAAGCACAAGCAAGAGGGGTGGCAGGCATAGGGAGGGGGAGAAGCAGGCCCCCAGCTGAGCAGGGAGCTCTACATGGAGCTCTATCCCAGGACTCTGAGATCATGACCTGAGCCGAAGGCAGAGGCTTAACCAACCGAGCCAGCCAGGTGTCCCTAATTTGCATTTTTCCGATTTGAACTAATGAATGTGAGCAATCATCATGTATTCTTGTTAAGTTTTATGTGTTCTCCTAATTTGCTTGTTCATATCCTTTTGCCATTCTGTTGGTTTTTGCCACATTTTCCTGGTAGATTTGTAAGAATGCCTCATGTGTTCTACATGTCCATTCCTTGTCAGTTTTAGACCCCGTGATTCTGTGATCTGTCTAAAAACATTGTTCAATGTGTCCTTCTTTGAGTAGAAATCCTTAATTTTAGTCCACACAAATTTATTACTATGTAACTTTGCCCTTGGAGTTTTGTTTCACAAATACTTCCTTAACCAAAGTTCCTAAAATGTTCTACAGCATTTTCTTCTAGTTACTTTATAATTTTACTTGCCACAGTTGGTTTTTAACTTAAATAGAGTCCACTTTCAGTTGTGGTTTGGTGTAGGCATCCAATCTGATTTTTCCTCATAGAGTGAGCTGGTGTCCCCAAGACATTTGCTCACTGATTTGCCCGTTCTTGGACAGGAGTGTTAAGGTGCCATGAATTCCCACAACGCACTGTTTCCTGAGCTCTCTCTGCCTTACTCCTCAGTTTGACTCTTCTAGGGCCCATGCTCTGTTCCTATGACCTTGAAGTATTAAGATACCTGGTAAGGGAAATCCCGTTTCTTTTTTTGTAAGGTGGACTTACATGATAGTGGGCTTTTATTTCTTCATATAATTTTTAATAAGTTCCTGACTTTCCAAAAAAAAAAACAAAAACGATTTGAGTTTTGAGTGGGGTCGTATTAGATTTATGTACTAGCTTGGAGATCACTGGCACATTCACAATATTCAATCATCTCTTGCCAAAGTATGCAGCATTTCCATTTACTCAGATCATCTAGGATGTCCATCATGATTCAGAAACTTCATGACAGAAACTTTGCATGTTACTGGTTAAGCTCTTTTCTAAATTAAGCTAATATCTGAATTTCTAAATACTTAAGAAGGTGTTTTTATGACACTTTTTGTTGTTATTGCTGATGCAGAGCAATGGTATTGAAGGTGGATCATGTGACTCAGAACTTAATGAAGAATTACTTTTAGCTTCAGTACTTTGTGGAGCTGATCAGTTTTCCAGGTAAACAATTGTTCAGTGTGTAAATGATGATGCTTTTCTTTCTTCCTCTTTAATCCTTATATCCTTTATTCATTTTCTTTCCTTTTACCATTGGCCAGGATCTCTGACAGTATATTCAACAACCCCAGTAATAATGGGCATTCTTGTCTTGTAACTAATCTTAAAAGGAATGTGTCTAAGATTTCTCCATCAGGAGTAGAAGAATGGCTGCAAGTGATTGGTATAGAATTTTACAGGCGTTCACCTCTTCTCCCAGTTTGCTAAGGAATTTTTTTTTCCATTATAGCCGTTGAGTATTACAAAATACTTTTCCTCTATCAGTTGAGATAATCACATGCTTTTTCTTTTTAAATCTATTATCTTTCTATGTCATCATCTGAAGCTAAGTCCACAGCTATGTTGAATGGCTGAGTTTGGCAGTGTTCTTCCTTCAACAGAGACTTAAACATGCAATTTGGTGAACGGGTCTAAACTGTTTTCACTTTATTGTTTCCAAGGTTACGACATTCAACCTGCGCTCCAAAGAGTGCTTTCTGAGTTGAGTTTATGGCCTGATCCAGATAAAATGCTCTTGAAATTCTCTTAACTGTGGTCATTTTTTAAAAAGCTGTGTCATTATCTTTATCTCCCAGAGCATTTTAGCAATGCTAGTTATCGCTGATCAGCAGAGAAAAAAAAATCAAAGAGGGAAATGATTACGAGTGCCCATGCCAACCGTCCCCTTAGCCGCAACGCCGCTTCCACAGATGGGGCTCCTGGAGTGAGTCTTTGTGTTCAGCTCTCGTTTATCTGAACTCACTTTAGAAACCATTTCAACACACCCTAAGGTGTTACTCTGCCACCAGGACTAAAACCTGGGGTTCCTTTTTTCCTAGCAGCTAAGATCTCGGTGTGACTGCACCCGAAACCAACCCAATATGGAGCTAGAGGTAAATTTGTGGCTTCCGAGATACATTAAATCTCCTCCAAGACTAAATTTAAATCTAAAGAGTCATGAAAAGAAACAAACTTTCTGTTTAGTTTTTAGTGCCCAGGCCACTTCTTGTCATGTGTCTGTTGTCAGAGCTCGGTGCCATTCTCATTATATTTCACTGTGTTCCCATTTTTAATTATCCTTTGTTGCAAAGTCTCATAAATACTGAGCTGCATTATTACACAGACTGAAGGCTGGCAGGTCACCTCATTTGTCTCTTGGAAAATGAGTGTGTTTTGTGACCGTGGGAACAGCCTGTTCTCTGGAGAGACATCCTTCACTTCCGGCTGGAGGGTCGGTCTCTGTCCCTGTTATGAAAGAAGGAGTCTCGTCCCCCCATCAGCCCACGTTTGGCGGGAAGCCTTCTTCTGTCACATTTGTTCCTGCTGTGGTTTTTGTGGTTTTTCAAAGAGAGCAGAAATGTTCAGCCATCCTGCTTTCCCCTTTTTCTGAAAACCCACTATTATCTCCTCAAGGACTGGCATTTTGTGAAATGTGTCTTTGAAAAGCACTCCGTGTTGTGAAATGCTTATGCCCACTTCTGGAAAGATCCTTCCGTCCCTTGTGCCATCAAGCACCAGGAAAACGCGTTCATTCCATTGGCACGAGCTCCTCGCTGCCGCTCCCTGACAGTGGGCTGCAGTCGGCTCTGGGGTTGCCCGGGCGCTCCCCTGGGAAGGTCGGCGGACAGGAGCAGGGCCCTCGGAAGATCCGCCAGCCTGGGCAGATCATTTCATTTTCCAGGCCCTTGACTTCATCCATAACAGGAAACTGGACTCGGTGGAATCCAAGGCCCCTCCAGCTCTCAGATTTCTGACTTTGTTTCCGTCTTCCTGCTGTTGCTTTGTTGGCTGTGGAGCGTGCTGGCTCGTCGTGGAGGAGACAGGCTGTCCACACCGCGTGCCCGTGACAGGCACCTCGTGGTCACCTGCAAAGGGAGATGCCGGGGCTTTGGGGAATGGGTTTTTAGGACACAGCAGTGAGTCCCGTTTAAATCTTTCTCTCTGGAGGCCATCCTGAGGAGATCCTGAGAGGATTCCAGAAGAGCATTCTATAATGGCGCAGAACAACACTTTGAGATGAATATTGAGGCTTCCCCCCGCCGTGCATACTTGCCCATTCAAGGCAAAGGCCGCTGTGCAGCGTGTTTCCCAACACGTTGGCGGTCGTGGAAACCAAGGGTAGCTGTCCTGACATGAAGTCTACCGTGTGACTCTGGGGAAATGTGGAGAGGGGACTGTCCAGAGCAGTGGCAATTCGACATGGCCAGCTCCAGAGGGGGGACTGCTAGGGGATACAGGCCCACAGGTGCTGAGCCAGAGTTGGGCAGAGAAGACCCCTCAAGCCTGGCAGCTGTAGGGCAGAGTGAGTCTGACTGCTAAGACTTCAGTCTCCATGGTGCTGTGGTCCTGAGGCCCCTTGCATGGCCCTTGCCTCCTTGAAAATGTGGCTTGCTACCCACTCCATCTGCAGCAATTTCCATCAGCCTGGATGGAATTTCCATTAGCACTGGTTTATTTTAGCCAATGCCATGGCTAGGGAGTGCAGAGATAGGCAGGGGCATGAGTGATCCATAGGCACTGTGGTGAATCATGGAGCACAAGGCGGGAGAGGAGAGAGACACCAGAAAGGCAGGGAAGGGGGAGGCAATACAGCATCTTCGTAAGAGGTAACTGTTAGGGCGGGTGGAACCTGGAAATGTTCCCGATGGCGATGCTGAGTTACTTTCAAGGAGTTCCTGCAAATTCCCTGCCTCCACACAGCCTGAGGCATCCCTCAACAGCAGGACCTGGGGGAAGACGGGGCTGTGGGGCGAGAGCAGGAAGGTGGAGAGACCCCCAGGGAAGCTGCCATCCTTCCCAGCACACCTCTGTTGGCATGAGGAGGGAGCCATGGTCTCAGCAGGAGCCCAGCCAAGCGGTGTAGTTAAGTCAGGTGATAGGTGGTGGAGCACGGGGCAGAGTGGACCACGGAGCAGACGGCCTGAGCTCAAACAGCAGCCCATCTCACCAGGGGCTGGGGGCTCAGCTTCTCTGTGACTCAGCCTCCTCACTTCAGGGTAGGAAGTGATGATTCAGGATGCCTGGGTGGCTCAGTTGGTTAAGCGTCCACCTCTTGTTTTTGGCTCAGGTCTTGATCTCGGGATTGTGAGATCAAGACCATCGTCAGACTCTGCGCTCAGCAGAGCATCTGCTTGACAGTCTCTTTCCTGTTTCCCTCCCCCTCTGCCCTTTCCCCATCCTCCTTCTCCTAAACAAACAAACAAATAAAATCTTGATAAAAAGAAGAAGTGATGATTCATAGTCACGATGGTTAATTTTACATGTCATTGGCTAGGTCATCATGTTCAGATGTTTCGTCAAACATTATTCTGGATGTTTTCCATGAAGGTGATTTTCAGATGAGCTATACCTTTAAGTTGGTTGGCTTTGAATAAAGCAGATCCATAATGTAGGTGGTCCTTATCCAATCAGTTGAAGGCCTTCATAGGGCAGAGACTGATTCTGCTAGTAGACAGCCTTGGGACTTGAGCTGCAGGTCTTAGCCTGCTGGAACTGCCCTATCAGATTGGAGACACACCAAGCCTCCACAACAATGTAAACCAATTCTTTAAAATAAAATTCTCTCTCCCCATATATACACGTCCTGTTGGTTCTGTTTATCTGGACAACACTGATGAATGCAATAGTATCACTCTTCTCCTAGAGTGCTGTCAGCTCTATCTGGTACACCCGGGTGAAGAGTATAGTGATGGTCAGAGTAAGCTCAGTTTACTTTAAAAAACCCTCAAAGAGCAAAGGCTTAGATTCGTGGTTGTCAGGGCTGGGAGTAGGGGGAATGGGGAGAAACTGTTCGATGGGTACAGAGTTACCTTTTGGGGTGATGAGAATGTTTTGGAACTAGACAGAAGTGGTGGTTTCAAAACATCGTGAATGCACAAAATGTCACCGAATTATTCATGTTAAATGGTTAATTTCATGTTATGTGAATTTCACTCCATGTCATAAAAACTATTCAATGTTTTGGGGAAAACAAAACAAAACAAAACAATAGCCTAGTTTTAATAAGCCAAAACTCTAGCCAAGTATGGCTTATATCAGAAAAATAATATTTTTGTTAGGACTTGTCATCAGTTAAATCATGTCCCCAACATAGATGTTGAAGTCCCAACCCCCAGCACCTGTGGCTGTGAACTTACTTGGAAATAGGGTCTTTGCAGATGAGCAATTTATGGTGAGGTCACTAGGGTGGGCGCTACTGGTGGCTGCATCCCTATAAAAAGGGGAAGTGTGGACCCAGAGATGGATGCGTACAAAGGGGAGATGACATGAAAGTATCAAAGACCAAGGATACCTGAGGCCACGAGAGGCTCAGAGAGAGTCCTGGATCAGATCCACCTGACCAGTAGGCTGTAGCAATGGGGAGGAGGTATCATCTTCATGATTAGGGTCCATAAAACTTGGCTTCTGTTCTGCTGGCAGACCCTCCACCCCCTTCCAGGCTGCCCACACTGATGCTGGCATAATGCCTTGTCAGAGAGTTCCCGTGGCAAGCGAGGTCCAGCAAGGAACTGAATCCTCCCAACAACCATGTGCGCTTGGAAGCTGACCTTCCCCTGGCCTGCCGTCTGTTGCTCATGCCTCACTGATGCCTGCATTCTTGCCTGTTAGATGCCCTGGGCTGAAGACAGAGGACTCAGCACAGCCAAGCTCAGATTTCTCACCCCAGAAACCAAAAGGCATGAGCCATCTCAAACCATGAAGCTTCAGGGAAATTTGTTATGCAGCACACACCCCTTAGACCCTATTGACTTCCCTCTCCAAAAATCTAGGGGTTTCTGTCTCTCTAATCTCCATCAATATGTCGTTGTGATTCAGGGAATGGCATGGCTCTCAGATTTCTCTCTTCTCTCCCAGGAACCTGCCCTCCCAACACTCATCATCAAGCAAGACAAGATGGTACCCTCTGAGGAAAAAAGACCCTGGAATTCAGAACTCAGAAAAGAAGAACAGAATATCAGGATTAGAAGGAATTAAAACTCCTCTAGCTCCACTTGATCATTGTGTAAAGAGACACAAACAGAGAAAATGGATTTTTCCCATCCCACTAGCTAGTGGCTGCGCTGGTATAAAGGCCAGGTTTCTGGATTTTGGTCCAGCGTGCCTTGAGTTCCTAAGTAGAATAAGAGGGAGCTTTTTCGGGACAGGGTCCTAATTTGAAAGCTCATGTGGGGGCTTGGGCAGAGGCAACAACCAGGAGGAAGTCTGGAAGAATAGGTCTTGTCCTGCGTTGTGCTCATTCAATCATGTCAGCCCAAGGAAGCCTGAACAACTGCATTACAGGATGGACCATCACCATCGGTCCCATCCACATTTCCTAGGAGCTGCTGGTCCAAGGGAATCCAGCTCAGAGATAGTGTTCAACCACCCACAGGCCCATCGCTGCAAGCAGCAGTGTTTTCCCACTCTCGATATCTGCAGCTTCGTTTGTTTTATGGCTTTTACTGAATGCTCCTAATGCTTCCACAAATATCAACTCTATCACACCCCATGGATTGTGTTTCCTTTTACTGTGATCCTAACACGTTATGCAGCCAAGATTGTTGGTGAGAAGTCCAAGAAAGGACCGGATGCAGATGACCTAAGTCTCTGCTTTGCATGGGACTCTGAAAGTTAGAAACTGAAGATTAGTAAGTATGTAAGGGGATGGCGTTAATTACCTGTGTGTTTCTGGTCTTAGAGCTATTCCTAGTAAAAGCCTGGCTTAGTGCACCTTCGGTTTTGGACTGTCGGTCAGGGTGGCTCCAAACACTCTCACTGGAGGAGTTTTGAGACACTCCAGCTTGACCAGCCTGTGAAGCCAGTTCATATTGGGCTCGTGCTGTTGCCCAAACTGGAATGCCTTCAAGCCCCCGTGTGCTCATGCATTTGTTTGTTCGCTGAGAAAATACTCTTTGAGTAGAAGAAGTAGACACAACAATGCACACAACCAGCAAGTTTTCGGGCCTCATGAACTTACAGTGAGCTGGGGAGACAGACAATAACCCCACTACAACATGCTTCAAACACAGGCCCAGGCGCTACAGGGAAGAATGTTTCTGGCAATGGGAGGAGCATGTGCAAAGGCCCTGTGGGAGGAAGGACTGAGTAAGTATATGAGGATGAGAGGTGGCTGTTTTTTTTAGCGAGCAGAGGGAGAGTATCTGGACACACATCTGGGATATAGGAGGACTGTATTAGGGAGTCCTGTACAGCTTTCTGGCTCAAAGTGACAGGCTTAACCCATGCACTGAGTAACCCTTCTTCCTGAAATACTACTGAATCATTAAAAAGAGGAGTTTTTAAAAAAGATGTAAGCCCACAGAGGTAATGTGAAAGAAGAGTGAAGAACAGGTGGTGCTGTCCCAGGGAGGGCAAGGGAGCAACCCTACTAATACCGCCAGCCCAGGGGATGCCACAGCAGGGTTTTCATACAGGATGCCCAACCCAGGCTTACTACCCACCTGACCCCCGACACCTCCCTGGAGGACATCAGGAGAACTTAACGCTGGGGGTTCTGACCAGCCAGAAATGAACCCCTACTGCTCATCTCAGGGCTCCAAAACTTTGAGTACGAACATGGAGTCTCCCCAACGATATGGCTTAGATGGTCACTTGACAGCAGAGACTGACCCCCACAGTAACCCCACACATTCCCTTTTCAGTTTGAAAGATTACCTAGCGCTCTTCCCATGTATGGTGTTTCGGAATGCCTAACTTACAAGGGGGAATTTTGGGTCAAAATTTACAGTGTTCTAGGAGGGAAAGTTTGCATTTTCTGGTGAATGCGATGAAGCTATTAGAACTTCCTCTGCAGTACCTAGATGTCTGAGTTCTTTAACGGATATTCCCAGGCCAGGCTCAGTGGCGGGAGCTGGGGCTACCTGGCCGGACCCTCCAGGGTCTGGGGGCTGTAGGCAGAGAGGGGAGCCAGCCTCGCCAAGTGGGGGAAGCAGGCTGCAATGGAGACCCAGTACTCCCAAAGCTGAGTTGGGTGGGACCCAGAGACGAGCCCCCAAAGGAGGTGAGGAGGCTGAAGGATGAAGCATGGGGAGCCACCTAGAGTGGAAGAGCAGGGACCCGCTGTGCCCAGTTAGCTCTGTCAGGTGCCAGGGTGCTGCATCTGGGGCAAGACCAATGCCATCAGCTGGCACCGTGTGGCAATCTACCGCCATGTCTGCTGTTCTCACCCTCGGGGCACCCTTGCTGTGCTAGTATGTGCACACGTGTTTTCCATCAGTGCAAATATTCATGTGCCTGCACTCGACGTTCTTTCCACTTACCCTATCTTACAAGTAGCTCAGAGTTGGTTTAATTACCAATTTAATGACAGTGTCAGTTCTTCAGTTGATAGAAGTTATTTCGGCATTTCCACATTGTTAGAGGCCTCTGTGTTCTAACCATGGTCAATCATTCTGCCTGCACACCTTCACTCAAGTACCTTTTGTTTCCTCAACCTTGCTGAGGTAGTGACCAACAGAGAATAAACCCTGGGCTTGAATCTTGGCTTTGCCACATCCTGGTGGAGTGCCTGGGATTCATTTCTCCATCCGTAAAATGGGAGCAACAACACTATCTACTATACAGGGTGGTGGCGAGTGAAATGAATGAATAAGTCACTGCTTAAAAACATGCCCAGCATATAGGGAAAACTAGACTGGCATTTAATTTGGTGTTCTTGTTTGTCTTTCCATCTTTTATATAAAAGTTCATAATGAAGGATGCACTGTGGCTTTAAACTTTTTTAATACCAAATCCTTTTCTAAGACTTATTCATTTTTTATTTTAGAGAGAGAGAGAACAGGTGTGTAAATGGGGGGAGGGACAGAGAGAGAGGAAGAGAGAATCCCAAGTGGGCTCCCCCCTGAGTGCAGAGCCTGAGGTGGGGGCGGATGTCAGGATCCTGAGACTATGACCTAAGCTGAGACGCAGAATCAGAGGCTCAACCAACCAAGCCAAGCCACCCAGGCGCCCTTATTACCAAACCTTTCCAATATCTGTTTTGTGATTTTTTCAAATCACATCAGAGCTCATAAACTAACCCTGCATGCAAAATCTAATATTAAATTACTCCTTTTAAGACATGGTTTGATTTATTATTATAATTTGTAATTTGATTTCAATATATAATGTTTTATTTTCCAAATCAGTTGCCATGCATCCTATATTTCATTTGTCATATGTAAGTATTATTCAGGAGAGCCCTTAAAATGTTGGAAGGGATAGAATGTCTCTGGTTTAAATACAAATGGCTAATATTAGATATTCTATTGGGGTCATAAACATGGATTGCAAGATTTATTTAACATTTATTGAGAATTTCGTTATGACCGTGGAAATGAATGTAATCACTTTCCATAAATATTATTTTGCATCTTGAAAATAACTGACCCTGTTATGCTGTGTTATGGTTTAAAGAATCTTCAATATCTCTCATGATCCCCCAGGCTATTGGAGGTGGTCACTGTTGTCTAAGTTTGGGTAACAGTGAGTTACAATCTCATGTGATAGTTACATTTCTGTCTACTTCCCTTGAATGTCTAATACATTTTCCTTTGCATATTTTGTTGCTATGCTGTTCAGCAACATGAAATGAAAAGGAAATTTATTGAGCAACTACTTAAGCACATTATTGCATGAGTCATTTCATACACAATTCATCTCATCTCAGTCCCCGCCTACTTCATGAGGCTGCTGGTGGTATTTCCGCTATTAGGTACAAAGAAAATGACTCAGAAAGAGACTGGTGTCCCCAGGCTTCTCTGGCTGACAGCAAGTCAGTGCAGAAGTCTCAGGATGTCCTATAATTTATTCATTAAAAATGATCAGGTTTTGGGGCACCTGGCTGGCTCAGTTTTTTGAGCATTCAACTCTTGATTTTGGCTTAGGCTGTGATCGCAGGATTGTGGGATCGAGTCCCACGTCAGCCTCCATGCTCAGCAAGGAGTTTGCTTGAAATTCTCTCTCTCTCCTTCTGCCCCTGACCATCCCCCCTGCATGTGTTCTTGCCCTAAAATAAATAAAGTAGTTTTTAAAAATGACAAGATTTTTTTAGAATGCACTTTCTTAATAAATCTCCACTTTGTCCTATGTCAATATTAGCTATCTGCCTTCTCTTTGCTTTCCTTCTGTCTCTTTTCACATCACCTCTGGTCATTTTCTTGTGGGTCTGTCAAGTTTTTTGCTTATTTGTTTGTTTTGCTTTTAATCTAATCTTATTAGAACATTCTAATGTTAATTAAAACTTATGTTAGTCATTTTCAAATATGTGTATGTGTACCAAATCACATTAGACACTTTATGCTTATATAATTAATGCTATGTCAAATATATCTCAGTAAAGCTGGGGAAAAGAAATAAATTTATAAAATAAAATGGAACTCTATAAAATTTTGTCGATTCTCTTACAAAATCTCATTGTAGAGATTTTGGAAAATATTATAAACCACAAATGAGCCTTCTAGACAGAGTCACTCTAACATTTTTGTTTCAGTGATGTATATGTATATAATTATAAGTATGTATTAAATATATAAAACAAATATACATAATTGATATGCTGAATATAGTTTTATGTCTTTCCTTTCCACTTAACATTATCTCATGAGCAATTTCGCATGCCGCTAAAAACAGATTTTGATGACTGCACAAAGGGATGGATTATCATTTCTCAATCATTCCTACCCTTTGACTTATTTATGTTTCCAATTTCTGCTTTTATAGATAACGCTGAAATAAACAACCTTGAGTTTGAAGCTTTTATTGTATCTCTGATTGAATCTCCCTGACAGATTCCTGGAAGTGGGATGGGAATATTCTCAAGGCTCTCATAGCATATTACTGAATCACTTTCCATGAAAAACGCACCACTTTATGATCCATTCTCTGTGCATGAGGAAGCACCCTTCCGTGAATCCCTTCTCCCCCCAACACACAGTGTCTGAAAATGTCCTAATCGTTTACTGCCATTGGCAAAATGGTGCCAAATTCCAGTTTCGGGGGAACCCAAGACCCAGGATCAATGCTGGTTCTCCTACTCAAAAGCTGCAAGGCACCCAACTTCTCAGAACTTCATTCTCATGATGGGCACATTTAATAGCCATGCAAAAAAATAAGAAAATAAATGTTGTTTCTCTCCCTGGGGAAGGACAGCTGGAGGGAAGATTTAAGATCTGTCTGGTTGTAGTTAGCCTACACATATCTGGTTAACTCTTTGCAGAAGGCACTTTTCACTGGGTCCCACAGACACGGGGAGAACATGAGCAGACTTTTGGGGGGTTCCTGAAGACTGCAAAGTCTTGAAAACTACCTTTGTAAAATGCAGTCACATTACAGGATAAAAATACTGTTTTTCTCCAAACAACGTTCACTGATTGAGAGGCTACCGTGCCTAGTAAATGGTGGGGACACCCTAAGGACAGGAGGCCCTACCACTAAGCCTCATTATGCACGAGCCATGGTGTCACCTCTTCTTTCCATGATGATCCTGGGAGGACCATCCCCTCACACAGCTTCTGGGACACAGACACCAAGGCCCAGCATCCCCAGCTTAAGGGACCCCGTGCTGCTCTGAGCATGGTGAGTGTGAGCAATGCTCTGCAGGGGCAGGACCCGGGGCAGCTGCTGGCTGGCTGGGGGGCAGAGGAGTTCAGGGACAGCAAAGGGGGCAGCCCCCAGGACTGGGCTGGGAAACAGGCTGCAAGTAGCTGGGCTGCTCCGGGACCACAGTCACCCCTCCACACACCATGTGGGCTGGCAATGACCTCACACTGGGGAGGCCGTGGTGACCCAGCCCCTGATGCCGTGGACGCCCATCGTCACAACAGGGTCCACATTCCCGCGGCCTGTGTCACCAACACCCAAGTCCACGGATGAGATAGATGCCCTCTTGGTGGAGCCTGGTCACATGACCACACCCTACTGCAAGGGATGCTGGGAAAGACAGGATGCAAAGGATGCTGGGAAAGGAAGGAGCTGGTGTTTCCGGGTCTGTTTCCCGCCAAGATTCTCAAGGTGCAGCCTTCCTGAAAGGTTCTAGGTTTGGGAGTCTAGGAACCAAAAAGCGATGACAAATATTTAGTTCTCTGACAGAATTTAAAAACACTTGATGATGTCTTTAAAATATATCACCCGGTGGATCTGAAATATTTAGGGGGACATAAAGTGTTCAACTTTCAAAGGATCCAGATATGAGGGACAATTGAGAGAGAGAGAGACACAGAGAGAGGGCTGTGAACGCAGACAGTGTGCATTCTTTGCAACCGGTCAAGTTTATTTGGTATCACCTTCAAGTCCAGAATGACTGACTTCACTACCCTTCACGAATATAGATCAGTGAATATTTAATTTATCTTAGTAATACCCAGATCTCCAGTTTTCTCTGTAGCTGCCGGTTTGTTCAGATGTCACAACTATCCTTTCAGACACACTGTGCATCAATTAAAGGGTTAAAGATTACAATGAGACAAAACGTTTAGTGCTTTAGAAAGCTGTGGTTTGAGAAAGTAGTTTACAGTGAAGGAGTCTGTAGTTTCCCTGTCCGCTGAGCCGAGACAGCAGATCTCTGACGGCCGTGGGGAATGGGTAGTGAAAAAAAAAAGGGTGGGGGAGAAAATAATATGCAGATCTTTGGGATTCAGGGCCACCTCACTGCTCATTAGTGCTAGTTGTGCTTTCTAGCTTCAATTACTTCACATTTAGAGCAGAAAGAAAGGAGAACAGTTCCAAACGGGGCTGTCCCAGGAGAATCTTGGATGAGACTACTGCACCCAACCCAGCCCCCTGCAAAATGCTCCCTTTTTTCTCTGTAGACTTCATTGTCCCATGGGAGCTGATTGCACAACGGGGAATATTTTCCTAAATATGTCTTAGAACATTTTGTAAAACAGTGTCTAACTGGGTTTTTGACAGACAGTGGCTGTTTCTTTGGGCAATGTGAATGCCACATGTCTCGTAGAGAGTCCTCGCCATCTTTGTAAAAGCCGGAACACAACTAGAAGAAGCAAATGGCCGCCTCTTCTCCCATATGAGCCGCAGACTCTTTCTATTTCACAGTGGTGGCAGCCAATTAGTGGGCCCCCCCCTTCATTACTACCGAGTGCATAATTGTTATACAATTAAAATGTAATTATGCTGTCAAAGAATAATCCCACAGTTACTCTAACATAGTGGCTTATGAAACTGGAGACGTATTTTTAAAGAATTGTGAAAAGTTTCTTTTTACACAGCATTGCTAAATCCTATAATAATTGGTGTCTTTCTGGGCATCTCTCCAAGAGCTTCTTAGCTGTCACATTTTTAAGGTCAACTGTACAAATATTAGCTTATCATCTACTCAGGGCTTCTGAAAACACGATATTAGTTATCTGAAGTGATCTAATTATTGCTTTGTTTGGAAAATAGATAATAAATTCTTTGTGCTTCTGAGACATTCCACATTCCAAGAGCTCTAAATCTTGTCATAACTCCTTAAGGAGGAAGAATTACCAATTTTCCTTTAGGTTCTGAA
Source organism: Spilogale gracilis (assembly GCA_004023965.1). Classification (NCBI taxonomy): domain Eukaryota; kingdom Metazoa; phylum Chordata; class Mammalia; order Carnivora; family Mephitidae; genus Spilogale; species Spilogale gracilis. The sequence goes on along the minus strand of PITA01009700.1, from coordinate 19,998 downwards.
GAAAGAAAAATGGATGGAAGGAAGGAAGGAAGGAAGGAAGGGAGGAAGGAAGGAAGGAAGAAAGGAAGGGAGGGAGGGAAGCAGGGAGGGAGGAAGGGAGTCTTAACCTGATGCTTAAGAAATGATCATTATGAAAGAAAAATGGGTGTTCAGGTGACACTGCCCCCTGGCAAATGCAATGAAATAAACCAAAGCAAACCCTGTTTTGTCATGTGAGTGAAGCAGTCTAATTACCCACAACTAGATGTGTGATGTCGAATGTTCTAGAATGATCTGACTTTGAATACCCAATGGTACAGACCTGAAGCTGAGCCTGGGGTGGGGGAGGCTGTCAGGGAAGGACGGGAGGAAGGGCCGCGTGGGTGCGCTTGAGGCCCGCAAAGAGGCCCCACCTACCCTGGGGATTTGCTGGATTTTTGTTTGTTTTTTACTTGCGCGGAACGCACAAACAAGGAAACAAAAAAGGAAATTTTTAATCATTATCTAAATCATTCTTATGCTATGTCATTTTCTGTGAAATATGCACTTTACTTTTTTAAAAAAGATTTTACTTATTTATTTGACAGAGAGAAACACAGCTGGAGAGGGAACACAAGCAGGGGGAGTGAGAGAGGGAGAAGCAGGCTTCCCGCCAATCAGGGAACCTGGTGTGGGGCTCGATCCCAGGTCTCTGGGATCATGATCTGAGCCGAAGGCTGTTAGTTAACCAACTGAGCCACCCAGGCGCACTTTACTTTTGAAACAACAAGGAAAGCAGGCCATGGAAGTACAATCACTTCCTCCTGTGGCTCTTGCTGCCTCCACAGTCTAGGTCAGGGTCACAGGGAGGGAGGACGCAAGCAGCTCCTCTAGGAGGGACCAGCTTGAGGTCAGATGCCAGGCAGCAGGGCCCCCGCCTGGCAGACTGCAGTGCAGGGAACGTTTGCTGTCCACGATGGAGATCACCTTTGCTCAGGACGCCAGTTTTTCATGAGGTGCTCATGCGCATCTGGGGTGCCGGTCCGGGAAAACTAAAAAGGAGTGGCATTGCTGTGCCCTCTGAAATGTAAGGCTGCTCCTAGGTCAGCCCAGTAAACATCAGGTACCAGTAATTTCGTGCTAGTGGGAAATGAGGAATGCTGAGTTTGAAGCGCTTTGCTGTGATTATTCTCTGTGGAAATGCAATTTGCTAAACCCCACCTCTTTGTCACGACCTCCGAGATTCCTTAGAACCCAAATGCCATATAGAAAATCTCTATTGACTATCTCGAGATTTGAGCCTGCAAATCCAGCAGATTGTCCTTGCTCAGATTCTTAAAGTGCAAACAACAGACATAAAATGAAGGTAGGTGAGGGGGAAATGCGAGATTCTTGGGTTACAAGCAGCAGAAGTGACATTTGGATGGATTAAGAGAAAGTGGGCTATGGGCTACGGGTTCGAGAGCAGAGGGAGGCGGCGTAAGAGCATTTCCTCTGCTGTGCCCTGTCCCCTCTAGGGCCCTGCCTTTCTCTTTGCCTACTGCTCTTTTTTGCCTCCCTGACCCGCCTCATGGAGTGTAGGCTCCCCTCACGGCTTTCCAAGGCACCTTGCCCAACAGTCCCTGATCCACCACACCAAGTTTGCCTTTAAATCCTCCAGGTGTAAATTTGGCCCAGCTGAGGTCCAGTGTCTGCCCTGGAACCATCGTGAAAGGCCAGGATGGGGGAGTCGGGGAGAGAAGAGAGGGTGTGCCATGCTGGGAAGGAAGGGCTGAGGGCTGCTGTGCAGGGAAGGAGGACTCCTGGTTAACTGAGAGTCAGCCACAGAATCTGCTGGATGGCATCTTAACTGAGCGCTGTGGTGTAGAAACAGCCCAACCAAATCCTCCCCTTTCCAGCGCGTGACCCTCCCCACCGTGTGGCCCTTCTTCCTCCCTTTCTTGTGTGTCTATGAGATCGAAACTGTCCTGTTATTTCAGAGAGGCTCAAGGGAATCACCCTGTAAAACTCTAAAACAAATAGGCGGTGGTTTTGTTTTACGGATCTGAAAGCAGTGATGTGTTTCTCTAAGGAGGAAGTGCCCAGGGCATGAGGACAGGACGGGGTTGGTCATCGTAGTAAATGTGGCTGGAAGCCAGGGGAATCTGCTGGTCATGGGCAGTGAACACTCAAGGGCAGACCTGAACCTCGAATACAAATGTGAGGGCCAATTCATGGTAGTTTTCATTTAACAAATGTGAACACTGAGTGGCAACGCTGAGACAACCAAATTGAACTTCTCATGGAGAGAAAACTGGGCTCCATGGAGACCGGAATACAATAACTCTTTAAATTCTGGTTTAAAAAATATCTTTACATCATTTTTTAAAAGATGTAATAAATGTTTATGATCTTTTTTCAAAGATATGATAATATTTATAATCATCTCAGCCAAGTACGATGCTACGCGCCAAGTACTACACTATGTGTTTTTCCTATGCTATCCTGAATTTAATTCTCAGAAGAACTCGAGACATAATCAACGCTATCTTGATTTCGCAGTGAAAGAAATCCACGAATCACGGATCTCAGGGTAAGCAGGTGGAAACTCACACTCAGGGCTCACCATTGGATTAAATATAACAGCTGTCGAAAGGGACACAGGCGTGGGGCACCTGGGTGACACAGTTGACTGAGTGACTGCCTTCAGCTCAGGTCATGATCCTCGAGTCCTTGGTTTCGAGCCCCATGGCAGGCTCCCTGCTCAGCAGGGATCCTGCTTCTCCAACTCCTGCTCCCCCTGCTTATGCTCTCTCTCTCTGTCAAATAAATAAATAAAATCTTTTCTAAAAATTAAAGGCATGCAGGGAGGAATCCGTGTGGCCAAACACTGAACAATTTGTGCTTCTAAGAATGTTTTTTAAAACCTACACGTAATAGGCGAGACAGGGCTGAGGTCTTTTAAAAAATATTCAGACCTTGGAAGGAAACGTTTGCTATGAAATGGGAGCTGGAAACATCCCTGATTTACTGAGTTTGCAAAGAGAAAACCAAAAGGACAGCAGAGGTCAGCATGGGTTTCTGGAAGGATGGCTTTGCTGGTGCCAAGAACTGGGCATTCACTCAGAGATGGGACTAATGGTCCTTTCTGGCATGTTCTGAGTGCAGAGGGGGCTTTAAGACCTATCAGCCCAGAGACAAGAAACCCGTGGGCTTTGTGAAGTTCGGGGTCTGTGTTTTCAGGGATAGCTGAAGGGCTTGCTGGTCACAGGAGACCATGTCCTCCTGAGTCTCTGAGGACAGGGTCTGCTTAATTACATTGGCCAATGAGTTCATTAAGTCTAGGGCCACAGACTTGAGGTATGTCCCCTGGTGAGCAAGGAAAAACTCAAAAGTAGGAGAGCCTAGGGCAGGGCAAGGGGGCTGCTGAGACTCCCCTCTTTGCTGCTCTGTGTCCCTGTTGTTACCTTCGCTAACCTGCCTTGACTTCTTCTCTCAACTGCCCTCCTCTCCACCAGCTTTCACCTGTCCAATGCCTTCACATCTCAGGTTATGTCCTCCAGGAAGCCTTGGCAGCCCCTCTGAGTAAACCTCCACTCACGCACAAGTAGCCTTCCTGCTTACACTCATCACATTACACTGGTGACTACTTTAGGGGAAGATCTTGACCTTAAAGCATAAGTTCTTCAAGGAATTATGCCCTATTTCTTTGTTGCCTCTCCAGCAACCAGCATAGTATCTGGTGCAAAGTAACTAGTCAAGAAGTTTGTTGAATTGTATGAAGTCTCAGTAGCAGGGAGAGCAGCCATAGAGACACTCATGGAAGGAAGTCTTTGGTAAAAGCATGCAGGAAGCTGTGGGCTCCTTAGAGTTTACATAATGCCAGAGGAGGACTTGCTCTGCCCTTGCCCCTCCCCCCAGGAGTTCAGGGTGCCTGCCCACCTGTGCACATGGTATCACCAAGCAACAAGGGCAGGAACACGTTTTCAAAGTCGTCCAGCTTGCCTGCCTTAAAATGATGTGATTCCTGATGTTTTGACTTTAAAGAACTGAATTATTTCATATCTTTTGCATCAGTTAAAATATCAGTTTAAAAATATTTTGCTATTTCAAATTTGTGTCACTTAAATTCACAGACGTGGTGCTATATTGGATTGTTAGCAGAACACCTGAGGTGGTCTGAGAGCCCCTGACACTGGTCCTGGACTGGGCAGCAGGGAGGGCCCCTGCAGCTGGAGCACAGGTCCTCCCCAGGGTCGGCCCCCGTACCTGCATTGACCTTCGGGCTTTCATAACTGGGCTTGGTTGCTTGCCCTCAGGACACAGATGTCCACTCATGGAAGGGCAGTGGTAGTTCTTCCAGAGAAATGCTAGATTTATGCCACAGCAGAGAAGCAGGACACCTTGTATGTCTCAGCTCTTTCCTTTGGCTCCTCCTTGAAGCACTTCAGCTCCGTTGGCATCGACTAGAGATGGCTAATAATGCAATCCATCCATTGGCTGGACCACAGCCTCTAGGGAAATTGACAGGAAAGGATGATGATCAGAGCTCTCCAGTGTTTGTGGCAAATACCAAAAGGGAGGGAGACTCGCCTCAGGACAGGCTCCATACACAGCACTGCTCTCTGGTGTCTGAACCCAAGACAAATCCAAGCCCAAGCATACTTCCCCTTGGACTGAACACAGAGATGCTTGAAAACTGGAACTCCATGAATTTAAAGAGGCAGGACTTTAGACAGAGCTGTTCCTACGTTAGGATTTTGGGGATAGAGAAAAGGATGTTAGGAGTAGTTTAAGCTGAGATAGAGTGTTTCTGGGTCAAATAAATGGAAGTTGGTCACATTGTCTAAAGCCCTGTATCATGGTAGCAGAAAGCTGGTGGCAGCTCTGGTAACGAAGTTTCACGATGAGCCATCAGGAAATTGAGGACAAGATGTGAGTGGAACTTCAGATCCCCATCCTGACTTTTAGTTCCTGAGCACTGAACCTCTGAGTTCCATTAACAATAGCAATCTACTTTGTGGGGTCTTTTTACATGAGAAATGATTGATAAGAATAACTCAGCTGGGTCAGACATGTAAAAGAATCAAATCTAGAATGCTTTAAAAATCTCATCAAGATGGCAGAAGATGCAAACCCCTCCACACAGCTCTGAAAGATAAAGAAAAAAAAGAATACAAATAACTCAATACAAAAATGGGCAATGAATGGAACAGGCAACTAACAGAAGAAATACAAATGGCCTTTCAATTGAGGTAGATGTTGTACTGTCTGTTGAGTGTCATCAACAATGCTGTGTTGTGTGTTAGCAAGTTGTTATGAGAGAAGATCTTAAAGGTTCTCCTTTAAGATACCGTCTGGTGTGGTGAGGGCAATGGGCAAACAGGCATTGCGCCACACCAAGTTGTGTGGATCGGTACCAGCTTTGAAAAGAGCAGTATCAGATTGCATATTAAAATCTTAAGTTTCTCATCCTTTGATGTGAGAATTTCACTTTGAGAATTAATGTTAATGAATGGTAGCATAAGTGCATAAAGGGATAGATAGATAGATAGATAGATAGATAGATATAGATAGATGATAGATATTTAAAATAAGACTTTGCCAGAAAGATGTCAAGAGGGAAAAAGAATCCCTCATATTGCTTCTCCTAATTCCATGAGCTATCAACCCCCAAATATGAATGCATGTGAACACGGGACTGGGAAATGTGTTTAAATTTCCTCCCTATCACAATAAGGTAAACTTTTTTTTTTAGCAAGGCAAAATATGAATTATAGCTTAACTTGACATCACTTGAAAATCCCACAAACTGTGGTAGAGTTTTTCATCTTTAGAGTAATTTTTTTGGGATGAAATAGAGGAAGTTTTGCCAAGAGTAGAAACTTGTGTCTGGGTACAAATTAGCCCCTGCTCATTTTGTTATGGTGACCCCATGATTTAAGAAATCATAAACTTGTACCTTGGGAGAGCTAATGAGATCCATGAAATGACTGGATTATGTTCAAGGAAAAGATACTGGCTGAGTTTCTGAGAATGTCAGTAAAGTTACTGAGCAAACAGATTTCTGTGTGCTCGGTGGTTTGACCAGATTTGGTGGTTAAAGAGATTGCATAAGAGGCAGGAAAGTGGTTCCGTAGCCTGCTCTATATGTGAGGAAGAAGTAATGCAGCTCTTGGGTCTTATTTTCTACTCCATAAAAATGCTTTGGGATGTGTAAAGTCATGAATGTGCTTGATGCACGAACAACATTGCACTAAAATGTGTAAAGTGCAAATCCCTAGAATTGTGAAAAGAAATAATCAAGACACACTAATAATGGAAGACATCAAGGCACAAACTCAGAAATGGCCAGATGGAGACAAGAATTAAAATAAGGAAGGAAGGAGATTGCACATTACAGTTAGCATATTTATTTTAACAGACACATATTGAATTTTGTACTCTGCAAATATACACAAGGTTTTTTTTTCCCCTAACTAACCATGGAATATTTACAAAGGTTGGTTATATATAAGCTAAAGGAAAACTTGATTACATACTCCAAAGTCAAAATTATGTAGGTCACATTATTTAACCAAAAGGCATTAAATCTAGGAAAAGACTGCAAATAGAAAAATGAAAAATGAAATTTAGTACTAGGACATTTTGAAAGAACTCTTTCAAAAAGTTTTGAGTCAAAAAGCTAATTATTGTCAAAGTAGATTTACAAATGAATGAGAACTAATAGTAATGCTAAAATTCAGATTAAATCTTATGTTGTCAATTTAGTCATAGCTCTATAATCCTTTACTACTGGAGAAGAAAGATGAAAGAATTAACTAAGTATTCAACTCAGGAAGTGACAGAATAAGCTTTCCCATATCAGGTATTCAGCATGACAAAGGAACATGATAAGGTAGAAATAAACTGTGTAGACATATTAAATAAAGCCAAGATCAGGTTCTTTGAAAAGACAAGCAAAATAGCAGCTTTCAGGAAGTGTGATCAAGGGAAAAAAAGAAAGAAATTAAAACCTACGACCTTTGGATTGCAAAAAAAAAAAAAAAAAAAGAATATACACACAGAGATAAAACAAACTAAAACTTTTAAGATAAATAGCGTGATTTTTGTCCCCATAGAAGAAATGTTCTTACTAGTGACAAATAAGTAAATGTCTGTTGATAGGATACACAAATGTGGTATATCCACTCCACATAATACTGTGCTGTCATGAAAAAAAGAATGAGACAAGATTTTATGTCCTATTCTGAGAAAATGGTGTGTACATAGAATGCTTTAACTGGTGTACAAAAAGGAGGATACCCTTTGTCTTTGCTCCTATATGTATTAAAGGCTCTGGAAGAATGCATCAGAAACTGATGAACGGGATGCATGTTGGATGCATGTTGGATGCACAGTGAAGGCTAATCAGGTGGAGACAGAAGGATGGAGATCGTTATCATATACTTTGATACTTTTGCTCTTCAAAACCTGTGAGTGTACTATCTATTCAGCAAATTAAATAATATCACGAGCATAATTTATGCTAATAAATTCAGGAATCTGAATATGGTCCATGTATTTCCAATATATTTATAAGTTTCCAAAATTGACCAGAGAAGAGGTGTCAAACCCAAATAGGCTGACATCTCAACCTCGTCTAGTTATGTATCTTTTTTACCCACTGCATCTACTTACAGACTGTGCCACGCAAGTTCTCTCTTGGAAGACGCTTGCAAAGCCTTCCCTTCATCTTTACCCCCTGACACTGCTTTGGGCGATGGCACAGGATGCCCCAGAACAGCTCTCTGATCAGGTTTCCCATGTTGGCTGCTCACCCCGGTCATGGTTTGGTGTCATTGCTAAGACTGGTGGCTCTAGGCACCCAGAGATGGAGTTGCCATACTACCTCTGAGTCAATGTTACCTTTCTGGGCCTGCAATCTGCATCCAGAAAATGGGACTAATCATAATTGTACCATCATTACATCCTGCTCTGGGGGTTGGATGACATAATCAAGTAATGTGCTTGCGAGAGAGCGTATCGTGCACCCAATAAATGTTAACTCTAACTTCCGGTGCACCTGACTCCTACTTACTGGGCAGACACAGAGGTGCATCGCTCAGCCTCATCTTCTAGAACAGTGGAGGATGCTAATGGTCCCCTCCGTTGGCGCCTTCAGTGGGCACCTCAGCTTCTGAGTCCAGTCCCACTCTTCTCGGGGTGGTCTTGGACAACGACTGGTCCCCATGGGTCTCCTTTCATGGGTGGGAGTCCGGTCTGTTCTGTACCACTAAGAGTTTCCCCACCCAGTTCTGTGTCCTTTCTTTTCTGCTCACAGATGTCACTGCTCAGCAAACCTCTTCACCCTATACCCCTAACTCTATCTCAGCATCTGCTTCTGGAAGAACCCAACCTGAAGACTTAACAATTCACTTTACCAGACCCCTCACAGCTACTACATAAAGTCCAACATTCAAAGGTTTGGAGTGTATGCTACAGCCTCTGCCTCAGAGGCCAGTCCATCATTTCTTCCCCTACAAGTTCTACTCAACCTTCAGGAGAAATATTTGTTACTGAAGTCTTCCCTGAGACCTTGGACAGCCACCTCCCTCCAAGCCCCAAGATCACTCCATTGTTCCTAGGATTGCCTGGGGGTGACAGGCAAAACCTGTCATGGGCCATGGGGACACCTGCTCATTGCTGTGCTGTAATTTCCATAGCAATCATTTGCCTTAAGTTTCCCCAAGTACTCTACATCCCCAGCAACAGTGATGGAACTATTGCATGTGAATGAGAAGTTTCATGAGATAAATTTCTCCCCTCTTTTAAAAACAGAATTATCCATTTAATAGAATAATAAATGTATCAGTCAATACATTTCCCCATGTGACTGTAATAAATGGAACCATTACATCCTTTAAATGCTCAGTTATGCTGGAGGTGGGGTGGGATGGGAATGCATTTTCTTTTACATAGTATATTGATTAAAAATCTGACATGAATCAAAATTCCTTCATATAAATATGGGTAATTACATTCATGAGGTCATCATACACAGCTTAAGGGGAAGTATGTAAGGATCATAACTGCACGTCAAGGTCCGGGCTGTCATTTCCAGGCTAATTAATACAGCCAAATGCTGGGAAGGACACTTGGATTCCCAGGGTATGAACATCAGGATAGGGAATGTCCAGAGGGAGGATCAGATCGGCCAACTATGAAAGCAGAAATCAATGCGAACTCTGACTCATGGCTTTAGTTGGATGATGGATGGGTTTCCCTTAATCAAATCTCTCTCTACAGACCTCTGAACTGAGGAGGGCAAGGAAGGGGGGTGATGTAATGGGATCAGCACCCAGCTCCTCCTACCCTGCTCTCCCACCTGGCAAGACCAAAGTCCTTACCTGCGACAAGCAGACTTGCAAGCACCCATCTTGGTGGGTCCTTCAGAGGGTAAATGAGGCAATGGCATCTGGAAGGTATTTGGTGGAAGGTTGAGTCACAAGCCTAGGATTTGGGAATTGGATGAGTCCTGAATGTCATGAAGTCCAAGCTCCTGAGTTTGTAGGTGAGGGGGCTGAAGCCCAGTTACAGCAGGAGCTTTCATAGCTATTTCTGAAAGAGTAAGACTGAGGATTCATGTCCTCAAACTTCTGTTCCTGAGTCTTCCATCACTCTCTGCCTCATTAATGAGACCTTGAATGACAACAGTAAGAACTGACGTTTGTCACTATTTATCCTGTGCCACATGATTTTCACTCAGTATCCTCATGAATTCTGCCAACAACCCTATGCAGCTGGTATTATTATTACCCTTTTATAGATGAGGAGACCCGGCTCAGAGAGTTTGGAAGCTTGCCTAAGCTTGCAGCTAGTACCTGGTGCTGTAGACCAGGGACCCAGTGGTCATGCCCAGAATGCTGCCCATGTTCATGACCCAGTCCCACTTCCCCCTCCCCTGCACCCTCCAGGAGCTCTGTGTACCAGCCAACCCTCAGTAGTAATGGGAACTCTGTCTCTTTCTCCAAAGTACACTGCATAATAGGGTTCATACACAGAAATAAGAACAAATGTATTATGTTTCCAGAGAATGCATTTAAGAAGTGAATGTAACCAAATGTGTCTTTTTCAAATATTTTTTTCTTTAATGTTAATAGTTTTCCTAGTTTTATGGTCCAGGAAAGAAAACAGAAGTATTAAATAAGTTATCCACACACATAATCCACACACATCCGTGTTTTCCTCCTTACTCCTTTTTCTACTTTAACAAATGTAACGTCTTCTGTCTTCAAAATATTTATGCTTTAATTAAAAAGACCTAAGGTGAAGTGATTTTTGTGGACATCACTCTTCACTGATCTTCAGTTATAGGTAGTTGCTATAGTTACATCTGAGTTAAGCAAGATACACGACATGATAACTTTGCAATGTAGAATCTCTCCCCGACATGTGACCACCATCCCCCTATCTGTTGTGAAGGTTCTAAGGCTTCTCAGGGCTCCCCTGTTCAAATCAACTTCAAGAAAAGTTGGCTATTGTAATAAACATTGAACAAAGCCAGGGGGTGGGTATCAGAGGGAAAATTAGGTCATTATAGTGGTCCTGTACTTCTTTGATATCACTGTATCTTTTAGGAAGGTGTTGAATAAAAAGTGACTCTGTAACAAAATCTATGAATTAGTCACTTAATTGGGAGTAACAGAAATTTCTGCCGAGGCTAAAATAGGAGGCTCTTTCCCACTGTGTAACTTGGAACCTCTGTGAGGGGCATCTTTACAAGACCACAAGGAATTTTCAGTTCTATAGAGACAGCAGTCAGAACAACAGCAAAATGCATGTGGTACTGGCTTCTACATTTAAAAAAAATAGTAATTCCTCATTGACCTTGTTTATCAGAGTAGAAAATAATTATATGGAGAATATTGAAACACAAAACTTAAAAAGGAGTATTTCTCAAATATTGAAAGATATTAACTGTAAGTTAGAATCAAAGATATGGCTGTTTTTCTTTTATACTTACAGCATATTTGTATTTTTAAATACATATTCAGTAATAGAAATATTTGGAATATGTGTGTTTAGAATTTGTTTTCTAAATATGTCTTGAGAGATTCTGAAGGATTTTTCCTAAAATGTCATAGATCTTTTTTTTGAAAAGATTTATTTATTTGAGAGAGAGGGAGCACACACACAGGGGGAGGGGCAGAGGAAGAGGGAGAGAGACCTCAAGCATCTCCTTGTTGAGCATGGGGCCTGATGTACGGCTCAATCCCAGGACCCCAAGCTCATGACTTGAGCCAAAATCAAAAGTCAGTGCCCCTAGAAGTCATAGATCTTGAGTGAGTCTGGATCTTGTACTGTACTTGTACTTGGGCCATGTTTAGGACACTCAAAAAGGTAGGTTTAATGACCCTTACTGGGATCAGGAAGTCAAGCTCCCCAGAAGTCAGGGATTTGCAGGAAGGTGGGTACCTGGACTCAGACCTGGAGGGACAGCAAAGCCCACCTCTGCCTCCTGGGGTACATGTGTCCTTCCCCTTAGGGAACATAATGATGACCTCAAATTTCCTTTGGTGCACTGCTTTTATCCTGCTGTCATTGAGATGCACAGGTGCAAACATTTTGGGAGAGAAATCGGGTCTCTGCCACACGTCTTATTTGGATGATCAGTCAGACAGAAAAATGTTTGTTCTGCAGCATTTTTCCTTTTGTGTTGTCCCAATTTCCCAATCTTTATGTCACTCCATTTCTGTCTTTCTTTCAAATACTATTGTTATTATTAACTACAGATCATTTTGAAATGCATTCAAACTCTTCTCTCCCTTTGAGCTGTGGTCCCACTCTGTGACAGCTCTGTCAATACTGACTGGTAATCGATGGTCAGAAGTCTGGACCCCTCAATAGGCCCCAATCATGTGTTTTTCTCTCATATTACCTGCTACCCAGATGGACAATGACTAACCTTATTAAGAGAATATAAATCACATTTTAAAAAATGTATTTATTTGAGAGAGAGAGGCAGAGCACATGTGGGGGGAGGGGCAGAGGGAGAAGGAGAGTGAATCTCAATCAGACTCCCCACTGAGTGTAGAGCCCTATGTGGGGCTCCATCCCAGGACCCTGAGATCATGGCCTGAGCTAAAACTAAGAGTTGGAGGCTCGACTAAGTAAACAACCAGGTGCCCCTAAATCCCAATTCTTGATTTGTTAATTCTTTCTAAACCACATCCAGCCCCTTTAGGAAGCAAGTTGCCTCTGTGTCCTTGAAGTACCACCCCAGTGACAAGGCTTTGCTTCCCAACATCCCTACAACCCTGGCCTGGTCAGCAGCCTGAGAGGTGAGCTCCCTGGGACAAAATGTCCTCAAGGTTCTTGACCTCCCTCATTCCACAGGGAACTTCACTGAGTCCAGGGGGTCTGAGATAGATGTCATCTGCTGTCCCTCCCAGTTCTTACCTCTTGTTTGGGGACTGGGCACCAATAGGTAGAAGCTCCTCCAGGCAATCTTATAACAGTGATGTCCTAAAACAGATCCATGGTGGCTACCCATTCTCCTTTCATCTGTTGCCAGCAGCAGATTTCCAACAAAATTGGGGAAGAGGTCATGTGTGTTCTTTGCCTTGCTTGCCTCCCCACCTCCACTCAACATCCCCAACCACCATGCCCCCCAGTCCTGCCCTCTCATACCCCAATCAATCCATCCCTCTCCCAACCACTAACCTCTCAGCACAGACCCAGCAGAAGTCCCTTCCTTAGGATTTACACAGGGAGTAATGAAATTGCTTCATAACAGCATACAGAAGAAAGGGCATTAGCCTCCACTTCCCCCAGGGCAGATGCCCAAGCTCTCTTCTGTTTGTTCTGAGAAGGAGACACCGTTGAAGGAGGAGCCATGAGGACAGGAAATGAGGGGACCTTCTGTGGGCTCCAGGCATGGCGTAAGTGTTTCAGTTCTGAGATCCAACTGAATTTTGCCAACTCCTGGTACCCTGGAGAAAGAGAGAAAATGAGAATAACTGTGCTGGGAATAGCAGGCAGAAAGGAGGACAGTACTCAAAGGAAGTAGGTCTTGAACTTGGGTGGCTTGGTATCAACAGTGATGTTCTTAACAGTGTAGATCTTTTCACTGCCCACTCTGCTGTCATCATTTCAGGGCCAGAAAAACAGGATCAGTCCCCCCGGCAAAGACGCCAGGGTGTGTGGGCAATGTCCTGGGTTGGGCACCCTGAGATGCCCTGGTGTCTGCAGGGCCTTAGAGGTTCGCTACACACCAGCATGGCCAAGTGCTCAGACAAGGCTGTGAAGTGCTCCCCCCTGGAAAAGATTTGGAAGCGTAGCCACAACGACAACACCTGGGTAGTCCTGCATCACAAGGAGTATGTTTCGACAAGGACAAGCTCGAGGTGATGGCACTGAAAACTCAGAGGATGTCAGGGACCGTACAGAGGTAAGGGATTGTCTCAAACATATATCCCTGTCCAAAACCTATGCCATTGTTGGAAACAAATGTCATCCCCAATGTAACAACCTAGGTGGCAGAGCAAAGACAATCTAGCCTGAGGAAACTCTCATTACTGCTCTTGGCTCTGATTCCAGTCGGTGGGCCAATGGGTGGCCCCTGCCATCTTGGCGCCGATGATCGGGATCAGTAGCCACTGGTCAGAGCCCTAACGCTTTGTCTCCACATGGCAGAAGACAGAATATCTTCTCAGAAGCTAAGGAAAGAAGACACTGCTTGGAACAAGAGGGAAAGAAAGCCAACCTTAACCACTTTGACCAAGAGAAAGCGTCACCTGAAAAAATAGTTTGTATGTGCTGACATCGCTTTCCTCCTACACAGAAACAAACCAAAGCAGAAAGAACTGTTGTGTTCGTTGTACTCTTGTGATCACCAGAGGAAGACCCCAAATTCAGGACTACACTATACGGACTGCCCTCCAATCTTCTGAACTGTCTTCTCCTTACAGATAGGCCACTGAGCCTAAGGGCTTTACTCTTAACCTGTGCTAAACAAAAGTGGTCTCCGCACCTCAGAAATTTCTTTTTTTTTTTAAGATTTTATTTATTTGACAGACAGAAACACAGCGAGAGAGGGAACACAAGCAGGGGGAATGAGAGAGGGAGAAACAGGCCTCCCGCCGAGCAGGGAGCCCGATGTGGGACTCGATCCCAGGCCTCCGGGATCATGACCTGAGCCGAAGGCAGTCGCCTAACCAACTGAGCCACCAAGGTGCCCCCCACACCTCAGAAATCTCTTAAGTGGATATACAATAAACAGGAAAAAAAAAATCCATCGTTCTCATCTCCACCCTGAGCGGCTGGGCTTGGCACTTTCTTGGGTTTCTGCTGGGGCTGACTGACAGCTGTGAAGGACAAGACTCAAAAGGAACTCTGAATAAATAAAGCTGCTCAGTCAAATATTCATCCTAATGATGTCGGGAAGTACTTAGTGCTTTTCTTCCAATGTCTGCAATTCATTTGGCACGAAGAAGAATGAGATTTCAGGGGGGCAGGATGCAGAGGAGTTTTCTCCTTTTAGTTTTTCTCTATGACCCAGGACAGTACAGCCTAGAGCCCATGACATTCATATGGGCCTCTGAGAATAGCTTTTATAAGCAGGCCCTTTCCAATTACCTGTGTGGAAGTCATTTTTGAGTCAATTAGGGACATTCCAATATGAAAGGGATATGGGATGACATCAAGTAATTGAGATTAATTATGTTAGTTTTGTGATTATGTAACAAAATGCTCACATTTTATAAAGAAACAGGTTCAAGAGGGTAAGGGAAAAATGATCTGATATTAAGAATTTGTGTTAAAATATTTCAGACAGAAGGAGAGGGAGGGAAACATAAATGATGTGGCCATTTCTTGCTAATATTTGAATATGGATGAAAAGTATATGGAGTCATTGGAGAAAAACTTTTGTGATGTTTGATAATTTTCATTATAAAACAAGCAGGCCTTCAATATTCTTAAGCGATAAGAATAAAAGAAAATGTGTCAGTTTTAAGAATGAGGCAAGCAGAGAATAACAAGAAACTTCCCAGCCAAACAGCAGGGACCCCTATGTGCCCCCATAAGTATGAACAAAATTTCTTTCTTTTTTCTTTCTTTCCTTCCCTTCCCTCTCTTCCTTTCCTTCCTTTCCTTCCTTCCTTCCTTCCTTCCTTCCTTCCTTCCTTCCTTCCTTCCTTCCTTCCTTCTTTTTTTACTTCCTTTCGATTTATTTATTTATCTGAGAGACAGAGACAGAGAGAGTACAAGTAGGGGAAGAGGGAGAGAGGCATACTCCCCACTGAGCTGGGAGCCTGACATGGGGTTTCACTCCAGGACCTGGAGACCATGACCAGAGCCAGATGCAGACACTTAACCATCTGAGCCACCCAAGCTCCCTGAACAAAAATTTCGACTTGCCCTCCATAGCTGGGTGGCCCAGGGTGCTGTGGATCTCTTCCTGACCATACATTTTCCTCCCCAGGTCCTTAAGGGAGGGCGTGACATAAAAACCCCTAAGTTTTTCATTATGCTTTAATGAAATTTTTACTAAAAAAAAATGAAAAAAAAAATAAGCCAGTGCAGAGGGTCTTGTAGGCATATAGGGTGCTAATTAGTCATAAGCCCTAAATCCCCTCTGAGTTAAGAACTTGCTGAGAAATAAGACTCTGAAGCCATAGAGACTGAGCTTTAAAACCAACAGAAGGGCTTTTGTTTGAAAAATAAAGTTCTATTGAAGAGCTTTATTTGGACTTATGGCCCCAACTGGGCTTCTTGTCGGCTTCTCTTCCAGCGTGACTCACATGGAGGAGAGTTGAGGTCTGCAGAGCAGGGAGATTCACAGCACCTGCCGCATTACCCGCTGGTGGCCCAGCCCCCTGCATGGGGACAGGGAGGGTTGGGCGGCCTGACCTGCACCTGACTCCCATGTGCTTATGGAAGCAGAGGGGAACTGAAGTCATCCACTGATCTGCCACTGTGCCTGTCGCCGGTCTTACGAGCCAGAAAACTCTTTGGGAGGTGGGAGTGAATGAGGATGAGGAAGAAGGCCAGTGGAGGCTCTCTAAGACTTTCCTTTCTGGAGAGAGAATTGGGAGTCCTTTCCACAGTGGTCCCCAGAGCTCGTCCTAACCTTCTGGTTCTCTTCCTCCTGGGTGCATGGGAGGACTCCACTTCCCCACCATGACCATGTGCAAGGTTGGTGCGACTGTCTTAGACCAAGGAGGCGGGAGCGGTGTGTGTATTTTGACTGGAAACATTTGAGAGTGGGAGTCTCACCCTGTGGTGGGCAGCACCTCACTCCGTGGTCTCACCCAGCATCCGGGGTCCCTGAGGAAGGGCAGGGTAGAGTAGAGCAGTCTACAACCTGTGACAGTCCTGCAGCCAGTAAGCCGGACATACCCTGATCGTTTTCAGCCCCTGAGATTGTGTACTTGCTTGTTACTACACTGTCATCCAGCGCACACTGACCAATACAATCTTCAGTCCATGAAAATGTGAGAGGTGAAGCTCAGCGCTCACCCTGCGCATTGTGTTGTCAGCCTGTTGGACTCAACTGCCGGGTTTATGGTCTGCTGGTGTTTGGTGTTGGACCTTTCAGGAGAGAAGAGTGCCCTCTATATTCCTGAGGCTCCTTCCCCTAATTTCACTCCCTGCTCCTTTGTGTATCCTCCGTGGATGCAGGGACCACTGGTAAGCTGTTCAACCTCTTCCCCGGGGTGGTCCTGAAATGTGCAGCACAGAACATTAATCAGATTTGCCTCATGCCATGTTGTGCCTGGGGCTGGAGGCAT
This sequence comes from Spilogale gracilis, assembly GCA_004023965.1. NCBI lineage: Eukaryota > Metazoa > Chordata > Mammalia > Carnivora > Mephitidae > Spilogale > Spilogale gracilis. Next base: position 3,286 of record PITA01009700.1, on the reverse strand, counting down.
GCCCTCTGTTCCAGTAATTGTCTTACATGACGTCCAGCTAGTTGTGCGATACAGCTCACCAGAGGCTGTACAATGTGATCGGAAGACTGTACAAAGTCTTCACCAAGATACTCCAACTCGCAAAACCAGCTCCATTTCCAAAACTGCCCTAGGGACTTGCACATCTGAAAGAAAGAGAGGCAGACCTAGGTGATGTGACAGGAAGTTCTCGATTTCACTCTTGCCGGGAGCATTGCCCATAACTGTACTCTAGAGTTCTACACTTCTTTGAGAGCAATCGCCCATCAGGTAAGCTGTCAGCTGGAAGATGGGTTCCAGTCCTTTACTCCTCTGTAATAAAGTCCATGTCCAGATTTTTCCCCATGTGACTTTGCAGTGTCTCTCAGTGGAATATACGGACAAGAAATATATCAGCAGTTGACTTAGAGCTTTGTCTCATGACTTGCTTTTGCCGGCCAATGAGCACACAAGATGCTGATAGAGGCCTCAAGAGTGCCAGCATGGCTTGAGTTGGCTCCTTGCTCATCTTCCATGAAAGGCCCATGCCTAGAGAGCCACTTTCTCTAAGAACAATGAAGACGAAAATGAGCAAGCGAGAGCTGAGCCCCCAGCGTGGAACCCAGAGAGGCCCAACTCAGCTGCGCCCAGAAGAGCCACAACCTGCACACAAGTATAGGAATGAGAAATACGATGTGAGGCTCTGTGCTTGTTAAACAGCATTATCGTAGCAACAGTTGTTTGATACAAAGAAAAGAAGTCAAACCCCTATTTTCTTCTATCTGCTAACATGTAAGATACACCATATTCTTGAACATTTTAGGACACTGAATGATGACACCCCAACCCCCAGGTCTTAGATTTGGGTTCCTTTTTGCACATTCTAAGTATAGAAAGGCTTTTTTTAAAAGATTTTATTTATTTTTTTAGAGAGAGAGAGAGAGATCACATGTGTGAGTGCAAGGAGAGGAGCAGAGGGAGAGAGAGAATCCCAAACGGACTCTATGCTGAGTGCAGAGCCGACTGGGGGCTCTATCCCACAACCCAGAGATCACGACCTGAGCTGAAATCAAGTCAGATGCCCAACTGACTGAGCCACCCCAGTGCCCCTTAAGTATAGGAAGACTTTTAATTTCCACTTCTCTCTGAGCCCTGAGCTCCGGGTCCCCCGGCACCATGATGAGGGCGCGCCATTGGGTGACAGTGTCATGGCCACTCTGGCTGCTACCACTGCCTCTGGCTGTGGAATTGCTCCAGCCAGTAAAACCTAACTCCTTCTGGCTTCTTTCTCCTTTTCAGCATTTATTTTGTCAGCATAACCATCCTCAGCAGACTTCTGAACAGGTGCCATTGAAGATTCTGAAGTGCCCAATGGCCCGGTGGGATCAATGCTTCTGCTGCCCCGCAAACCTATCTCTGCTCAGCATTGAGCTCTGCGGACTGGAGACCCAGTGTGGGAACAGGCTGTCTGGGCTGGCTTCTCCTTATTCAGTTCCACCACTTCCAGAAACTTCTCTAACAGTTACCCTAGGTCTCAGCAGGGTCCATGTACTGGAAAGACTCCAGTCTTTTCTTTTTGTGTGTATCCTTTGATTTTACACAGGACACTTCCTTCTGACTCTTCTGGTCATCAAGTGTATAGGATTTTTTTCCCCCACCAAGCAATTCTGCCAGCTGCGTGCCTACAATTTATCTCCGTTCTGACGCTCTCCTCAGGGAGAGAACCTCAGATCCTACCAGTTAAGGGCTCAGTTCTATCAGACTGCTCCTAGCAAGTAGTAGGTCCACAGCAAGTAGTAGGTCCTCAAGTTACCCGCAGCCTCTGTCCAACTTGGTTACAGGTTGGAGGTTCCCGTGACCTCCTCTCCCCATGGATTAGACTGTTGGTTAGAAAAGCTCATGGAACTCAGGAAAGCATGTCTACCAACTTACTAAAGGATATGGCAAAGGAGAAAGGTGAACATCCAGACAGACAGATACACGGGGCAAGGTGGGGGAGGCCCTTGAGCTCAGGATCTTCTGTCCCTGTCAAGTTGGAGAGACTCACCCTCTTAGCACACATGCATCTGGATTTTCTGGAGGTTTCTTCACCTAGGCATGTTGGATTATAAACTCCGCTTCTAGCCCCTCTCCCTTCTCTGAAGAGTGAGGGGTGAGGCTGAAAATCCCAAACTTCTCATCACGGCTCGGTCTTTCTGGGGATCAGCCCCACCAGAGTCACCTCATTAAAGCAAATTCACCCCTATCACCCGGGAAATGACAAAGGATTTAGGAGCTCCACGTCAGGAACCAAGATCGAAGACCACATATTAGAGCAAAAGATGGTCCTGGTGCTCTTACCACTTTGAAAATTACAAGAGTTTTAGCAGCCCTGGGCCAGGTACTGGGGGCAGAGGCCAGTGTCTATTTTCTATGAGCCCAGTCTGGGACATACCTCCAGGTGTTCCTGCTAAGAGGCTCACATCAGGCTTATTTTTTTTTAAGATTTTATTTATTTATTTGACACATACACAGAGAGAGAGATCACGAGTAGGCAGAGAGGCAGGCAGAGAAAGAGGGGAAGCAGGCTCCCTGCTGAGCAGAGAGCCCGATGTGGGACTCGATCCCAGGACCCTGAGATCATGACCTGAGCCGAAGGCAGAGGCTTAACCCTCTGGGTCACCCAGGCGTGCCCACATCAGGCTTATTTTGCCACTGAGATTCACGTTAATGTCCTTCAGCCTGACAATCATCACAGTCATATTTCTGGATCACCAGAGCTCCGAGAGTTTCATTCAGCTCTCTAAGGTGAGGAGACAACACTACCACTCGCTATATCGGCCTTGACCTTAGATACAAGTCAGACATGATGAAGAGGGAAATAGCAAATCTGTCTGAGTATAAACACCCCGCTGGCTATACAACTAGAGAAAACCAATAAAAACAGTCGCCACTCTGACCTGAGCAGCCCGTGCCTGGCTTCTCTCCTTGGCTGGCGCTGCAAAGACTCACCCTGGTTCTGCGGTCCCTGCTGTGACCCAGCTGGCCCCGGTGAGTCGGGTCAAGGTGACTGCAGAGCCCTGCCCACTCCCCCACGTGCCGGCCGCTTCCTTGCCAACTCTGCCCGTCGGCGCACCAGGCTTCCTGAAGCCTCAAGCCGCTGCCTGCTCCCTGCCAAGATCTTCCCTCTCCCCATCCGTGAATTCCGGCCGCCAAACGCCGATGCTTTCTGGATTTATCTGACCCCCAGATCCCAGCCTGCCTGAAGGTCCGACACAGGGTTCAGACGGATAAACGTAATACATGAGCT